>WBMW01005156.1:30759-71576 GCA_013396635.1 Penelope pileata | reverse complement strand
CTGGTCTTTTTTTTTTGTTTTTTTGTTGTTGTTTTTTTTTTTTTTAAAAAGTATCCCAAATAATACATGTTTTAAAATGATAAAACTAAGTAATATTGTAAGGTAGTTGATTAGCATGTAGCAAAGTATTTTGCTGACCTTCAGCATGGAATATTTTTGCAAACTCTGTGTTTGTACTGCTTGTACACTCAGGTTCCTTGCACTGAATCTTTTAGGAATTATCCAAATCCACTGAGGTAGACTCTTTCTGTTTATTCCTGTAATCCAAGCCCTAGAGCCCCCTTGTAATGGACATCTTACTTACTACATTATAAGCACATCCTTGTTGTTTCACGAGCGCTGTGTTTAGGCCATCAACAGCTAACACAAAATCGTATTTTGTAGCCCTCTAGGGAAATGGAGACTTGATAAATATCCACCTAGTGCACTTCTTTCAAGTGATAAATTAAAACAGAAGTAGAAAAACACAAGAACCACAGAATGATATTGTCAGTCTGAAAATCCACACTGAGTTAAAAATGCTAGTTGACAAGAAGCCTGATCAACAGACTCATCTTAGGCCTCTTGGGGCCAATTTGGAAATGGAAAAGAGGAGCAGAGAAGATCTCTTAAAACAATGTCTGCTAGCAGTGCTGTATATGGTGTTGGCATTTCCATTAAAAACCAATACCTCCAGGGGGATCCAAGGTCTCAGTCAGACCCAGTGGTGATTTTTATATTTATTTATTTATTTGTTTTCTGTTTGTGCTTGGTTAATTTGATATTTTTGTATTTGCAAGAAAATACAAAATTGCATGCTTGGGTTTTGTTTGTGTGTTTGTTTTGTGCTTTTTTTCTTTTTTAAACTATAAGAAATCATTAGTGTATACAGTTTGTGGTTTTAGGTATGTTGCTGGTTCAGCAATGAATTGGAAGGCTAATTTTGCAGACATTTGGTCTGCTGTGTAAGTGAGCAAGATTATGAACGTATTGCTAAATGAAAGTTAGGCTAATTCTGTTTTAGTCTATCTCATGTTTATCTGATTCATTTAATATTGTGGTCTGTAAAATGTGATTTTTTACACCACAACCATTTGAGAATTGTAACAGAGATCTGTACTGCAAGTACATAAGTCTATGCTGGCACACTGGTTCTGTATCCAGCAAAATGACCTGTATATTGAATACTATGCTAAATTAGGCACCAAAAGTGCTACTGATCTTTTTTACTTTTGTTTTCTTCCATATCTCAGCTTAAGAAGCTACAAAGGTGTATATTTACGAAGTCAGTATGTAGTTAGGAAATTCTGTGTTTTAAGAAATTACCAAAAAAATGAAAACAAAAGGCAAGAAAACCGGGAGAATCCAATTGTCTTGATGATTTTAGAACATTAAAATTATAATTAGGAAGAATGTTGTTTTTCAATCCTAGCATGTTAGATGATATTTGGTATTATAGCATAAAATATCCTGTAATGCATTAAGCATGAGAATAGGCAACTTTTTTGTCTTTTTCATATATGTAATGTGTATGTATGAATATATAAAGAAGAGAACATCTTTAAGAAGTCAGTGTCTAAAATGAAGAAAATGCTGTTTGAGCAGTTATGACAATCCAACACAGCAGCAACAGCAGTATCCCAATATAAAGGAATCTCCAAAACTTACAGCATAACTGCCTGTGGAGTCTGTCATGGAACCACATGCTGTTACTTGAAAAATATCTTCTACCTTGCTGAAAAGTGGTGAGATGAAGTAGCAATTAAGAATAGCAGGATAGTTTTGTTCACCTGCATGGTTGGGCATTTTCGATTTTTTCTCCTGTGTGAATGCACAGAGAATAATCATAAAATGAGCTGAGGATGATCCTTTCAGTGTAGATTCTAGTTGGTTTTCAGCACCCTTTAGTAACATTGTCTTTTTCTCAGTCATTTTTGGGGGGAATATTCATTGTGTCTTTGTCTTATGTTTTTCATACCAATTTTTGAAGACTGGAGTTACACACGGGGTTTTTTAAAGAAAACGTTGTTGTTTTGTAAGTGATCATCCGTCGCAATGTGAACAGTTACCAAGAACAATGTTAACTGTGCAAAAAAGTGGGCTTCTCATCTGCAGAATGCAAAATCTGCCATCCCTGTGCACATTAAAGAAAAAGATAGATACTGTGTGTGGCTCAGAGGAGATTCCTGTTACTCAGGTCACAGTTTCCTACAGAGGACATTTAGCTTTATGTGTGCCCCCTTTGTATGCTTTTCTGTAAGTATGTTATTGGCCTCTGCTGGAGGCAAGATCCTGGCTTATATAAACCTTTTTTTGTGATACATCCACCAATGTATTTCATAAAATTCTGAAATTTAAATTCAGTTGATTGACAAAATTCAGATCTAAAGAATTTGGGCAGCTCCTACAGCTGTGGAACTTGTCCCTTAGGCTTCTCTGTGCTCTGGATTACTCTGCTGTATCCCAGCTCTTCGTTATTTTTTTAAAAACTTGTTGGGAACTGTAAACATAGTTTCACTATTTCCAAAGCGATTGGAAGAATTGGAGTATTGACTTCAGAGATTATATTGTTGAGGAGTTAACACTGCTGACAGATAAGTACCTAATTAATTACCTGGCACCTTTTGCCAACGTGCCAAGTTAGGGCAGTGTTCCCCCTCGTCACAGATCCTAGTGACTCCAGATCAGTGCTTTCTGAAAGGCACTCTCATATGTCCACATATCATGAGTCTGTTTCATTGATTTTGGTCCAGGTCTTTCAAGAAAATACATCCCATTTACATTATACTATCATATGCAAGCTATTGGATGCTGCATTAACTGAATTTAAAGCAGCATTGTATGCTTTGTTAGAAAGTATAGTATTTGAGTATAGTTGTTTCTCAGATGCAGTAAGAAAGTTTTACAAGAATGAATAAATCATTGATTTTTAATAAATGTGCTTCTGCTATTAACAGTATTTTCTGTTACTTATATGCATTAAAGAGTAATTATGAAGAGCAATATACAGCACAAAATGTATTTTTGCAAATAATTCTCAAGGGCTTATTCTCTACACTGGCACAATGTGAATATTTCAGCGTAATTTTTTCTTCATTTTTCTTTTTTTCTGAGTTTACAGGTATATCTTGGCATTGCTCATTCTGTTATTTCACTTTTATTTCACTATGATTTCACTCTTATTTCACAATTAAAAATTCCCCAAACCTCCCCTAATGATTCCATTTACAAAAATCAATCTTTAAAAAAATGAAACCTTTAGTTACTATTCAGAATGTGTGAGGGAAATCAGCAACTGTTTTTTTTTTTCCTCCTTAATATAGTGCCATATTTCGTGTATTATGGTCTCAATATTCTCTCCAGTATCAAGGGTTTGTAAAGGTTTCCAGCACAATACAATATATTTGTATATATATTGCAATATTTCTGTCCAATTGCATTTAACTTTCAATTATTTTTAATTGTTTGTATTTCATTTGCCTAGAGGCCTTCATGTCCTGGACTTTTCTATGATGCACTTTGCTGATGTTTAATTAAAAAGTACATTTGGTTTCCCACTAAAAACCCAGATGGTTATTCTGACTGTAGCAAGATTCGAAAGTGCGGCCTTGATTTTTTTGTAGGAACATACAGGTGCATACACTCAGAGGAAGTAACTTACTGAGGGACAATGGGGTGAACCAAACCAGAACAAAGCATATTTTTCTAATAGTAAGCTCTAATATTTGCAAGAGAGGGATCAGTCCCCTCACTTTAGATATTCAGGAGTCTACTCCTTTCAGCCCAGGCTGGAAGAAATGGACTGATTTTGAGTTATCAGCTATTCCAAATTTTTCAAATTTTCAGTATCAGCGTACTAGTGGCCTATTTATCATTATTCCTTTCCTTACATCCTGTGTTTCTTACACTTTCTTCATTTGTTCTTTTGGACAATTTAACCTTTTTGGCTTTTAACTTGAACAATTTTGGAGGTTCTGGAGTACTTAAACTATATATTTTTGTGTGTTTATATTTTAGTATACATTTATTTATTTACAGTCTGGTTCTAAAGCACTAATGAGAAGTAAACAAAATAATTTCTGTTAGTGCTCAGGCTTGAATTGAGGAATTATTTACATGTGTGTTATGTACGGAAAGAAACCTGTCCATTGGTGTACATAACTGAAATGGCATTTTTTTTCTAATTTTAGAAAACCAAAGGTTTTGAAAGCTGTTTCTTGTACTTTTGTTGTTTGCTTGTAAACTGCAGGTGTAAGGTTTCAGCTTTATTATTGGTAGATGATGGTCTATTGCTATAGAAAATAAAAAAGCTATGTGGGTGCAGAGCTTCTTCAACTCAATAGGATTAAAACTGTAAAACTGTCTCCTAATGGCCTGTTTATCCTTTTTTTTTTTTTTTTAATCAAAACGTTGAAAGGAATCAAGTTGTTTGTGTGTCTGTGTGTATTTAGGTGTGGTTTGGTGTTGAATACAGGTCATAAACTGTAATCCACGTGACCTGTAACAAAGATACTGTAGAACTGCAGAAGAGCTCTTGGTTATTACAATGTGATCTCACTCTTTGCTTCAAGTAACATAACTCTAAAACAACAGAACAGAAAATGAAGAAGCACTTGCAAGCTTGAATATGACTACAAAAGGAAGGGGGGAAAAAAAAAAACGCCATGGCAAAAAACTAAATGGTCATTTTACCAATCTTCCTGCCTGTTCCCTGTGGTCTGTTAGAGCTTTATAACTTCACGTAAGATGTTATGTCTTCCTCGGGAGAGCATTTTGGTCTGACCACTAGATTAGGAGTCCTTTTACTGCATTTTACAGCTGAAAAAGAACAGTTGGCATTGACACTAGTCTTGAGAAAGACTGTGAAGCTGTGTATTTCCATAGAAAGGAGTGTTTGGCAGAAGCATTATATAATGTGACTGAAGTTTGATTGTAAAACCAGGGGAGATTAAGTTAGAGATGTTTGTCTGCAACTCAAGTTGTCTATGACATTAATCTCATCTTATTGATGCAAAGAGATAATTTTTAGAAAATCCAGGTATCGCAAGAACCAATTTAAACGGACCCCACAGCTACACAGAATGAGGAATGGAAGAGATTAAATATCTTTGTAGTTGTAATTGCAGAGACTATATTGACAACAGTAAACATTACACAAATTACTGCTTCTTTGGAACAGCTTGATATCTGATGATCACTGTGCAATCAAGATGAATGTGCACTTGAATATGCACTTCACTTTTATGAAGAGTTAGTCTCTCTGAGTGCTCACTTGATTTGTCAGTTGAGTGAGGGTGAGCAGATCTCTGCAGGATCGGTGCAAGACTTCCAAGTTTATTTTAGATCTTCAAACGATTTCACTGTTTAAGCATACAAGTGTTCACCACTTTCTAAGAAGGGCAGGTATATAGTGAAAAATGATTGTTTAAAAAAAAGTTGTAAATAATTACTTCTCATTCTTGTACCATTTTTATGCTTTATGCTGGTATTTTAATAATACCTACTGTATTTAAAGAAAATAGGAGTACCTAAAAGTTCAAATATATATGATACACATACAACCCCAAACCTTATGGCTGCTTATGCAAAACATCCATTTGCATTCTCTCAATCGATCCTTGATAGTACAGTTTCTATGTAGTAGTACTGGGACCTTTCTTGCCCTAAAGCTGTTCTAAGAATTAGACTTGGAAGATGTGCTGACTAAATAGCAGTGGAGGATACTGCTAAATGGAGTTGATGGGAATGCTTCTGCTGACTACCTGCTGTTATCAATTTTCACTGTTTTTCTAGAACTGTCCATACATCTCCCAGAGACACTTTACGTCTGGAGGTATTGTTGATATTAGAGGAGTATCTCTTCATGCGTGGCATTAGGGAGTGTGATCAGGGCGATGAAGTTCGTTCACAAGATACTTTTTTTTTTGTTTTTTTCCAGGAGTATGTACTGTGTGAGTACGTCAACTTGAGCAATTTGCTCTAGGATATGAGCTTTTAGTCTTTGGTACATGAGAAGTACTCAGCTTTTAAATACAGTGGTGCTTTATAAAAACAATTTTTAACTTTCCAGTTTCCTATGAAAGGATAAACATGTAGACTTTTATCTTCCTTTCACCAAAGAAACAGAAAAGAGAAAAAGGATGGGCAAAATTTCTTTTACATTTAGACCAAGTTAAGGTAGGAACAGGAGTTTCTTGCATATTTCCTCCTTTGAATTAGTGCCTTTGGCTGTCCTCTCTCAAACATTCCCTGAGGTAGGAAACAAAGCCGATCTAAACTTAGTTTAATGCGATTCTAGAATAAAGTCCTGTTACTAATTTTTGTGAGAGAAATCCTTACTAAATGTCTTGCTCTAAGTTTCCAAAATTCAAATCACATAAAGTACCCATGCAATTATTATTAGTTATCATCCATGTTAGTAAAAACAGAAGTATGTCAAAACTGAGAAGATCCGAAACGTAATCCATTGTATTTTGTTTCCAATAAGTATGCTATTTATTTCTGTCTACCTTCTTACACCTAGCCTGTACGCAACTAATGCATCTTTCAGGAGCTTTAAAAGCTTACAAGTTTAATTCTTAAGTAAACTGAATATGTCTGTGCTTCTGTCGTTAATTTGTAGAGGCCAAGGTATGTTCTGCTTTTTCTTCACGGCATCATAACAATGATAATCATCCATAGAAAGATGAAATATATTAATCATAGATTTCCCTACCAAGTGTGCCATAAACATTCCAAATTATGTTTCTTTCATCTTTTTATGATTTAGACATGAAGGTGAAGTCCTATATTCAGGGAAATTATATATTTGTGTTTGTGCTTTGTCAAACTAGAATTTTTTAGTAAGAGTTGTATTTTTAGTGATATCTGACTTGTTATACTTTCTCTTTACAGACAGAAATCTAGATTAGCTGTGTTTGTGGGTGATGAGCTATCCAATAACATTAGTGGTATTAAACTTCCAGACTTCGGAGTTTAAGGTCATTCTGCATCGATGTTATTTTACTAGTATATATTGGGCTGCTCCAAAATTAATGCCTCCTGGGTTTTTTTTTTTTGGCCCACGAATTCAAAGGCGGATATTGGTGGTATGGCAGTAGAGGTTGAACCTTCCCAACAGTATCCCATTACATTTTGCTGCTATGCAACAGATGGCAGCAGAAGGACAGTCTGACAAAGTGGCATCTGACAGGAAAGTGTGGATGATGCGAAGGTATACCATTGAATTTCTTCATTTCTACATGTGGAAAAAATGGTACCTATTGACATTCCTTAATGAGATGAAATTCAATAAGGTGAAGTGCCAGGTCCTGCACAACAACCCTATGCAGCACTACAGGCTTGGGGCAGAGTGCCTGGAAGACTGTGCTGAGGAAAGGGACCAGGGGATGTTGGTTGATGCTTGGCTGAACATGAGCTAGCAGCGTGCCCAGGTGGCCAAGAAGGCCAACAGCATCCTGGCCTTCATCAGAAATAGTGTAGCCAGCAGGACCAGGGAGGTGATTGTTCCCCTGTACTCAGCTCTGGTGAGGTCACATCTTGAGTAATATGTTCAGTTTGGGGCCCCTCCATACAGTAAAGACATCGAGGCCCTAGAGCATGTCCGGAGAAGGACAGTGAAGCTGGTGAGGAGTCTGGAGCACAAGTCTTATGAGTGGCTGAGGGAACTGGGATTGTTTAGTCTGGAGAAGAGGAAGCTCAGGGGAGACCTTATCACGCTCTACAGCTACCTGAAAGGTAGTTACCAGGGAGGTGGTGGAGTCACTGTCCCTGGAGGTGTTCAAGATACGTCTTGATGAGATACTAAGGGACATAGTTTAGTGGTTTAATGGGTAATCTTGGTGGTAGGTGGATGGTTGGACTACATGATCTTGGAGGTCTTTTCCAACCTTGACGATCCTATGATTCTAATACTTGCTGAACATTTCTGGAGACCAAACAGTGGATGTGAGCACAGTGAGGCAGTGGGTGATGCATTTCAGCAGTGACAACAGTGATGTGAAAGACGAGCCACATTCTGTATGGCTGTGCACAACTGTCACACCATGAGATGAAGACGGTCTCAATCAGCTCATCCATGTGAATCAGAGGATTACGACCAGGGAACTGTGTATGGACCTGGATATCAGCTTCAGTAAGTTGGAGCTGACAGTGGCAACATTGGAATATCGGAAAGTTTGCACCAGGTAGGTCCTACAAATGCTCACAAAGGAACAGAAAGAGCACCGTATGCAAGTTTGTCAGGATCTACTGAACCAGTACAAGGCTGAAGGCGGCAGTTTCTTGGATCACGTTGTTACCAGTGTTGAGATGTGGTGTCACCACTATGAGATGGAGTCACAATCGGCAGTCTGTAGAGTGGTGACGTGAATTCCTCATTGAAGAAAAAGTTCAGGATGCAGCCCTGAGTGGATAAAGTGACGTGCACTGTCTTTTGGGACAGGACAGGGGTGATCCTTCTGGCTGTCTTGGAACCCGGACAAACCATCAGCTCTGACTGCTGTGTCACAATGCTGAACGAGCTGAAGGCTCAAACTTCCTGAGTCAGGTCAGAGAAGAAGACAACCTTTCTCTTGCAACGCAGTAACACCAGGTGCCATAGCAGTTTGAAGACCATGGAGCACATTGCCAGTCTGGGCAAGACTGTCCTGCCACACTCACCGTATAGTCCTGATTTGGCGTTTTCTGACTTTTGACTGTGACTGAAGAGTGGATCGCCTTCACTGGTGCAGATTTTTACAAGAGTGGCATGCAGGCTCTTGTTCATTGCTGGCAAAAAAGGCATAGCTGATGGTGGTGACTATGTTGAAAGACAGTGTTTTGTAGCTGATAATTTGCTCTATCAAACAGTGTTATTGTTCTCTTTGTGTCAGTTCCATGGAAATTACTAGGAGGCATTACTTTTGCAGCAACCTACACAGAAAACTTGTTAAACAAGATATGAAATATCTATTTTACACATTAATGATTCCTTAATTAGTTGTAATGGACTGGTGAGGAAACAAACTGTTCAAAAATAATCCCTGTCATGAATCCCATCATAGCTACTGGTGCGATTTGAATTTATCAGCATAAGTTAGCACTATGATACAGTCTGGAGATTTTCTGTATTGTTTTGTTTTGTCTTTTCAGAGAGGAAAGTGTATAGTAGATGAAAGTGTTTGATTAGGACAGTGTAATTTTTAAGTGTTTGGAGGTGTTAAATTCATTACATTTAATTTAAATGTGTGAAAAAGTGAGTTCAATCCTCCTGTAAATTAATGATTCCTGTTTAGAATAATGAATATCTCTTTCTGCCACTTTTATTTTCTTGCTTCTTATATATTTTTTCAGATACATAATGAGACAGATTTATAACATAATGTAACATTATTTGATATTGTTTTAATTTTGCCTAAACCGTATTTAAGTCTTCCCTTACAAAGGGTCCATAAATCTTAGTTTGTCCCCAGATATGGTACATTTGTTGGGACCATTACAGTTCATGTTCTTTGTCAAAGCTAAATTATGTCATGTAAATTGGTTCACCTTGTATGGGTGGTACACGTTTTTGTGTTAACGCATCTGAGCGATTTATATTTTGATTGCATGTATTCAGATTACAGACTGACGATGTCTGCAGATGTTGAAAGGAATTAGTTGGAGCAAGTTCTTTTTTTTCGTAAATCTGAGATCTAGGTAGAGAAAATATTATTAAAACCTCAGTGGTATGCTACCTTTTTTGATGTCTGCCACCAGATGTCCTGAAAAGGGTGGTTGGCATTACTCATGAACTGCCACTATGTGGTTCCCATGGGGAAAAGATTTCTAGAAACAATGCATGCAACTACAGACTTCTAATCCAGCCAGAATCAAATTTTCAAGACTTAAAATGAAAATTCTTTTAGAGGATCTTTGTTCGTTGTTGACGGGTTTGTTGTTGTTACTGTTGTTTTTTTTAAGAAGTGCTTTCCTTCTCTGGATCTTCCCTTCACGTAAAATGAATCTGTTAACCCTTCCTGTACCTTAGAAGTTAGGAATGGACGTTGTTTTGTCAAGATCATGTTGACTTCTGAGTATGCTCCAGATAAGATTCACTTTAGAAATGCATCTCATTCCACAAAAATAATACAGTAATCAAAATTCACGAAATACACAGTTGTACAATACTATCATTTATTGTGCTTGTACTTCGAGACAATTCATTTTCTTTTCTTTTTTTTCTTTTTTTTAAACACGTCTGCAGTAGAATATCAGAACCCATTAGGAAATTCATTGCTAGTCTTTTGCAGCATTAAAAGAGATATTCAGTTCAACAGATGATACCTGAATAAGTATTTCTCACCATATATGAACACTTCTTAGCCTTATGAAAATAATAAATACAATAGCATATTTGAGAGGTCTTGACATGATATCACATGATCAGAAATAATATTTTAAGCCTTTATATTATGCATAACTCATTTTTCAGCAATTTGAACCTGGATTCTCTGCTTCTATTTTGCTGCCAAAATGTGAGTTAAAGATCTTTTTGGGAATATAGATGTTTTAAGTTTCATTAGAAAGTTTATGTTATCAAGTCTTCCAACATGCACATAAAAAAAAATAGATTTAGGAAAAAAGTATGGGAGCGAGAGGGGGCAATTTAAAAATTGCAAAGTCGTGCTGGGGCTGTTCTGCAGTATTTAGTGACTGGTTTAATCAACCCCTCTGCAAGTTGATGAAGAAAGAAAGACACTAGATTTCACTACTAGCTTGAAGCTTAATAAAAGGATTCTTTGTTGCTCTTGGAAGACTCGTTTGTCCTAACTTCTTGTGGGGGAGATTTATATTTCAAATGAGCATTACGTATGGTAGGCAACCTCATGAAAACTTAATTGTTAATTTTTTGAGAAGGACTGGCATAATTTCTTATTAAGTGTTAACATGCCCATGTAAGTAAACTCAACTGAGCTGCACATAGCAATGCTGGTGATCGATAGTATAACAAACGGCAAGCAGGCATTTGAAATGGTTTGATAAACTCAGACTTCACAAATCAAGCTGTATAGCTGATATAACTGTATCTGGAAATTCTGCTGGTGTGATTGTCTTTGGTCAGGAATCACAAGTATGTGTGGCATACTTCTCCACTCCTACAGTGAGGGAATGGAGTATTATTCTGCACAATTTCCTGCCAGTGGGAGAATGGAATATGGGGTCATCCCTGAAATGTGGCATTGGTGAATGCAGTCGATTGTTTTCCCATATTTCACAATATGAGATCAGTAGGATTAAGTAGGGCAACCGCACAGTTCCCTCAAAGTGGAGTGAAAGTAGCCAGTCTGAGAAAATTGCTAATAGCAAATAGAGCAGCTGGACAGTTTAAGACTTCCTCTTCTTTCAGTCTGTTCTCTGAGCTTCCAGCTTTCTTTGTTGCCTCCATTCCAAGGACAAAATTATTAAATATTAGTACGCGTAATACTATTATTAACTAAAATTATTAGCTAGTAGCATTAACAGTATGTTTGGAACAACTACGTAGATAAAACCACCCTACTTCTCTGGTGTTGCTAACGTTTAGAGCTAAATTGGAAACAAACCATTGGTTTACTTGGAAAATACTTCCTGATGGAAAATTAACCAGTATATGTCCAAAGGAAAAAGAACTGCTGCAGCTGTTTTTCCTGGCAGCTAAACTAGCTTAGATTCAGCTTTTTAAATCATTTGTAAGTGTATGTATTGTCTTCTGCTTATTAACTGAGTAAAAGAAATAAAGTCTGTATCATGCAGCCTTAGATACTTACGTTATTCACGCTTGAAAACGGCAAACTGAGCTGATAGGTCAATCCAGATATTGTGTTTAATTTTCCTATGGCTTTTCATTAGACTTTAGACTGCACCCAAACAATTGAGAAATCTAGATGAAACACCAAATAAAACTGAATGCAGTGATTGTTCCTTTCCTACTGGGAAACAATTCTTTGATTTTTATTATATAGTGTGAATTTTATATTTATATACTGTATATGCAGTATAATAGAATTTTTTAAATGTACACAAATTACATTTCTTTTTCAAGTGATGCAATTTTACACAGTTGAAACCATCCCCTTAAATGCTAGTAAAGTTGTAGGGAAATAACCCTGTTGTTACAAAAGTGTATGTCTTCAGTACTAGGGAGTGGGAATGGGGAGTTGAGAGATAAGTGACGCTCTTGTTTAAATTTACTTTCAACTCTTTACTATTGTGTAGGTTACAGAAAAATAAAACGATGGTACTGGAATTGCTATTTGGTTTAAATTGTGGGCGTCCAACCTTTTGGCTTGCCTGGCTTGCATTGAGTGAAGAGAAATTGTCTTGGGCCATATATAAAATATATAATATAGTTAATGTATATAAGTAACAGAACTTTTGTTGTTGTTATTGTTTTTAGTAAGACATTTCTTATGGTTTTTAATGAAACATTAAAAAGAGAAAACAACAAAAGTATATGACAAGTGGGATATTTGACCTTGTTTTTGTGAAACTCATGCATCAATGTCTGGCTCATTGGGAGTGGTTGCCATTCTTAGTGAATTCTCAAGGTGCTCATCAGAGATTTTTGATCAAATTTTACTCTTCCTGTACTTCATCATTGAAAATAGTTGTTTACAAATGTACATGCTGCCAAAAAGCGATGACGTGAATAAGACATGATTGCGAACTGGGGGATGTTTTTCTGTGGTAAGATAGGTCTTATGAAAGTCTTGTGAAAGAGGCGTGATCAAATTTTTCTTTGACTTGAATATCCAATTGCAACTCTATACATTCCATTGAAAATTCACAGGTAATGTATTTATGTCAACCAAAAATGGTGACACAAATATACCAAAAAAATTGATGACTTTTTCTGGCAATCTAGAAACCTATTCTCAGCTTCCTTTATCAAAAGAGATAGCAATGCTGCGTGTTTTTCACTGTTCACGGGGCTGTGTTTAGCCAGTGTATCAAAATGCATAAAATTATTTGCCATAACTTGAGCTTGCCATAGTTTGAATTTAATTTCAAACGTTGTTACAGTTTGAAACATAGCACAGATAAGTCAGTTTTCACCTTGAAGATGCATGTTTAACTCATTTAAATAAGCAGTCAAATCCAAATATCGAAAATGCTAGATTTTTAAAAATCTTCAAGCTTTGGCACAAATTTTCCCTTTGATTCCATAAATGAGTTGATTTCCATTTCTCAAATCATAAAATCTTTATAGCATTTTTACCCTGACTTAGCAACCTTGCTTCAGTAAAGTAAATGATGTTCCTGTAATCAGCATCGATAATTTTAAGGAACTCATGGAATTGGTGATGATTCAATTCTATGGACTTTATGACGATTTTCATGACTTTATCAATTTTTAAAGTTTTTGTGCATAAATTTTCTTGATGTACAGTGGAGTGATATTTCATCAAACATGAGTTCTCAGTGGGAATTGTATTGTCTTCCACTAATTTTTATAAGTCTCTCATTTTTACCAACCATTGCTGAGGCGTTGTAATAGCTTTACAGATATGCTGGCAAAAGGTTAAAGAAAATTACTTTAATGTAATTTTTACTGTTTCATATAAATCAAGAGACCTAGTTGTATCTTCTGATGGTACCAAAGAAGTTATTTCTTTAGCAACATTACATGGGCTATCAACACTTCTAATTAAAAAAGGCGAGTTGTGCCGTAGCATCAGTAGTGTCAGTAGCATCAGTACTTTCATCTATTGCCAAAGCGTAACATTTGAAATTAGCAGCTTTATTCTCCAAATTTCTTTCAATAAATTTTTCTTTCTTCAGTTTGCCAGGCTATAGTCTGATGAGACAAACTTGTTTCAGAAAAATCTATATTATTATCAGAACAAATTATATCTGCCACACTTTCCAAACATTGCTTGATAAACTCACCATCAGCAAATGCTTTTGATTTTTTTGCAATTCAGATTTTCTGGATACTTCTTCTGCAGTGAACATGTTAACTTATTAAATTATTTTGTGAAATAACATAAGTCCAAGTTTAATAACTAAATAAGGAAACTTGTATGTCTACTTTAACAAAAACCACACGTCTTTACAGGTACACACACATGTAGACAGGTCAAAATATTATCAGTGAAATATCGGTGCTTACTGAAGCAGCAGTTGGTATGAAATGTGGTTTTGTTGTTTTTTTTAACTTAGTCATGTCAAATGTAAGTGGATCTTTAGTACGCTATATGCAAATGAACATTAAAAATCTAAATCTGCTAGAAATCTTTATTTTTTTACATATAAACAAAAGAATAGTTGTATTCAGTTAAAGCACCATCTAGTCTGATGTCCTGTCTCTAATAGTGGCCAGTCAAAAATGCCTCAAAAAAGTAAGAACAGATCAAGCATAAAATGCAACTTTCTGGCATGTGGCAGTCCACAGCTCAGGGATTTCCCAAGCTGAAGGCTGTATTTTAAAGGCTTTATTCCATGAATTTATGATAGGCTTTCAGACCTCTGTAAAGTTTTGATTTCCATAACACACAGCTACAGTGATTTTTCTCAGTTTAACTGTGACCTGTTTACAAAGTACATCATTATTTTTTTCTTTTTTACTTTTATTTATAGTTTCATCTAAAAAAAAATTAAAAAAAAAAGAATATGAATATTGATTTCCCAGATTTCTTTTATACTCCATCTCAATTACTGTTCTTCTTGGGAGAAGGGCCCTAACCTATTGAGTCGGTTCTCCTGGTGAACTTCTATTACCTTCTCAGTGGCTTCAATGATTTTCTTTTTTTCCTACTTTCTCCAATCAAGGAGGAACAAATTATAAAATGTAGTGAGGAGACTAATTTTAATTTGTGCAGCTGCTGCATATTTAGTCCATTTTGAGGGTCATCTCCAGCAGATGATAAAATCTCTGTTCCTAGCATGAAAGCTTTCAGTACAACCAAGTGCTTTTAAAGGAGACAAGAATTTGAAACACTTGTTAAAGAAAGGTATTTTTTCGATGGCCCCTGAACAATGTGTTGATAGGTACCGTGATATAGTGAAGGTGCTTGGTAGATGTAGTACGATGGGCAGAGACTTAGGCCATAGATCCTGAAGTGAAGAGAGTGGAGGGGAATTTAATCTTTCATTTTCGAATACTGAAAGGTCTTGGTCTTTGTGGATGAAAAAAATGCTTAAAAAGCAATCTTTGTGCCTTCTGCAGATGAGAAGTAAACACTGCAGTTCTGAGAAAGGGGAGGGAGACAGTGCTGAAAGGTTTTTAATTATCTCCAGATTTTTGGAGTTGGAAATACTTCAGCAACTTAACTCCTAAAACAGTTTACACAAAGAACAGTATCTCATTCTACAATGTACAAAATCACAGTGTGAAAAAAGGTTTTGGTTGCTATCAGATAGACACAGATCTTGAGAGACAGCTCAGATATGTGCCTTTGAAAAGTTTCATCTACCAGTTGAACTGGAACAGTGCAGTTGGGTGCATTTTTGGAAATTATTCTGCACATCTATCAGTATTAATATTTTATCTTTTAGAATTTCATATGTTTCCAGGTATCTAGAGCAGGAGCCGAAATGTTCCTTGGTGGTTTGGAAACAGCAAAATTTTTGCTATTAAAGTGAGAAAATTCTTCAGAGCTGTGATGATTATAGATCAATATTCAGGTTAGATACTATATATTGAAGATAATGATTTTAAACGTTTAACTTTGTACAAATACTAAGATTATTTTCTGAGGTTTCAAAAGAGAGCTAAATCCTTTCTGTTAAAATTCTTAAAAGGAATAAAAATAATATTGTAGTCTATTACAGAATAAAAATATGCCTTTAAGGTCATAGCCCAAAATGAAAGTGTGGGTGTTTTGTTGTTGTTTGTTTGTTTTAATTTAAATTTGTTCACTAGCTTTAAATTTATTTACTCACTTTTTTTACAGTAGATTACTGAAGATGAGAACCAGACCTCAGATAATTCAGTGGCAGTAATTCCAGTACATATCAGGAGCTAGTCTTTAAATTTTTTTGAAAGTAAAGAAGTATTTTTAATAGAAATTGGAAGGAGACTGCTCAGTGGCTGGAGCTTTTCCTCTTCTGTAAAGGCAGAGGTACTTCCAGGAAATGGGCTGGAAGGAAAAGAGTTTAAGAATCTTTAAATTTCAAAAAGAGCAGAAGGCCACAAATAGCAATTATTGTATTAAAATAAATCTCTTTAGAGTAATAGGGGAAGTCATTACATGCTTGTCTTTTTTCCTTTTTGTTTTCTGTATTAATCTGCAATAAATAATTATTTTACATACAGAGATCACTGATCCCAGTACTCTTCAAAGTAGTGGGTGAAAGTATAAGGATATGGACCTCAGCACAAATATCATATAATATTAGAAAGTACTCATGCTTCACAGTTTTGCATTTAATTTTAATTTTTATTCTATATTGTATAACCTACTCACAGTATTCAGAAAGATTATTTTTTGCTTTTAGTGTAAATGCGTTTTATTTTTTACTACAGCAGTCCGCTGAATGTCCTAGATAGTTACATCATACCTAGTTTTTCATAATAAATTATATGTTGTTATACAAGATTATACAAGAAAAGTTATTTCAGTCAATAAATTAGAATATATTTACTGCTCTTAACATCATTTCTGTCAGCAAGAACAACAATGTGGTTAGTCTCAAGTGTAGCATAAATCAGTTTATTGTTCTGATGAGAAACCAGAAACATAAAAGTTTTGATACTAATTGTTGGTAGTTAATTTCTGGTATAATTCTGTATATTTAATTACCTCTAAACACTCTACCATCTCAAATTGGGGTGACTCTTGTACAATCTTTAATGAAAGACATGGTAGCTTTTTTTAGCTTATGACATATTTATTGTGGTGTGGGAGTGTCTCACTTGGAGTTGTTTCATCTCAGAATTGGCTTTACTCTGTTGCTCTCAGTAACTTAGAGAAAATTTGTTTTTTTAACAATGATGACTCACAATAGACATATTTTTTGTTGGCAAAATTAAGAGAAAATACTGTTAAAATCCATAGCAAGATTCATGGTGGGATTCAGTTTCACTTTAATATGAAAGTAGTAAAGCCCGTCTTAACTTTCAGCTTACAATTCAGGCTTTTGCCTTAGGACTTTTTATTTTAATATTAAAAGCAAAATCGTTCTTTCATCTGTTAAATGGCCTAAACAGGTAATGCTATGGCAAATTTTTAATACTTTCCACAATAGCTGTGTTTGCAAACAGATCTATATAAATTATTAGAAGAATTATGTAAAGTGTGATGTTTCTTGTGGGAAATGAAATTAAAATTTTCAAGTCAGTCCCAATCTTAGTAAGATTTTTTTTTTGAAGAATGAATTATGAATTTTTGAATTATGAAAGTCAGTAATACTTCCTTAAGTATCTTAGATGCCTTACACTATTGCAGTAAGCTCTCTCTTAATACTCTTTTTCTACAAATATATGAGATTTTAAGTATTAAGTTAATCTTTTGTCCTCAGTGTTCCCTATGCAAATTTCCAAAAGGTCCCATTTCTGCACTTCATTCACACAAAATTTCTTCATAATTAGAAAACATCATCATTAGACTCTGCACAATTTTTTGCAATTTTCAATCATAATTACCTATTGTGCAAAACCATTCAGCTGATATTTTGAAATTGAAATTATATTGCGAGATATAATTAAGTAGATATATTAAATTGGTATAATTAAACAGCCCTAGATTGAGTGTGTTTTCCATAGGAAAGAAGAAAGAATCTGTGTTCTTATTTTGAAAAAAGTTTCTGCTGTGGGAGGAGAAGCTCAGGATGCGTATTGCACATCTTTGCTTTTTCATATAGGCTGACTTCTTCCAATTTCTTGAATATAGATAAAGGTTCTTGAGGTATTTGTCACTTTATTGTGGAATTGTTAGTATCTTTTGGATTGTAGTATTGTTACAGGTTGAACACATTTCAGTTCTTGGGTAAGTTGATTTCTCTGACCAGAATCAATGATGTATTTGGTTCATCTTCACTTTGATAGACATTTAGGAAGTCTTTGTTTCTTACCTCAGCGTTATAAATTGCAATGTTTGTCTTTTCTTGTTGGGACAGGAGTCATTGAAGCCTCTGTGTGATTATAGTACTTGCTGAGTTTTCCAGTTTCTCTATTTTTTATGCATCAAGTACTCAAAAGATGAAAAATTGAATGAGAAATCCCTTCCTGAGATGTTAGACGTTGGAGCGTGCCTGCTAGGTAGGGGTACTGTGAAGAGGTAGTTCTTCAATCTGCTAAGTGCAGGAATGCTCTTTTCCTACAGTTCCTTTCCAGTTTTCTTTGCCTAATGAGTTAAACTGTAGACTTTTCATTCTGTGTTTTTGAGTCCATGGAGTGATTTTATAATGTGTTTGTTGTGGTCAGTGCGTCTTACCATTTGTGGTATTCCTGTCTGGTACATGGTGTTTCACACAGCAAGAAAACACTGTTGCGTAGACTGCATACACTGTATGCTTCCTCTAGGACTCTTCTGGGAGCCTGTTCAGTCATTATATCTCGGTATATTAAATAACAGAGTTGCAGAGATCATTGAAAAAATGGAAATGGGTTCTTTAGCCACATCTGCCTTCATACCCAACATAGCAATGGGAATAAGCTTGTATTGCTCATCAGGGATGGTGCTGTTGCTCTTTGCCCCTTTCAGGAATGCAAACACTCAGACCTATTCAGAGTAATGCCTCAGAGCATTGGCAGTGTTTTTTATCTCCAGTACAGATGAGACTGAGTCATTTCCTCATCTCTGATCTTTCCTGTTTCTAGTACAGCTATGAGATCATGTCTAATGATTTCTGGTTCTGTTGAATTATTTTTATTATTTTTTAATTTGTGTTCCATGGGTCATCCATGTCCTTAATCATGCAAGGGTAAGCTTTGAAGAGGAAGAGGACCTGAGTGATGTATGAGGTTAGTGTGTAATGTAATGACATACGGTGGGAACTGACATCAGGTAAATGATGTCAGGCACAACACAAGTGTACCCTTTTTTTTATTAAAGAAATCCAGATGTTCTGAAATATTTTTTTTTTCTGTTTTTCAAAGGAGATGGACCATTAATGAAACTAATGAAATTTTGAGCCAAAGGAATAGCGCTTGTGGTTAAGATATTATGACATAATTAAATTGTAGTACACGTTGTCAGCTGATGTTATGGAGGCCAAAACCGTAAATGGGGTCAAAAAGTGATTAGCCTAATTCCTGTCTCAGGAATTTCTGTGCCTAGGGATTGGCAGAAGCTTGAAAGACAAACCAATGAAGAATTACTCCATACATATTTCTATGTACATCAGATAATTTCTGCTGTCAGAGGGAAACTGGCCAAACTGAGACTCAATTCTGTCTCATCTGTGTCCATTTGAGAAGGATGTGTAAAAAACAGCATAAAAATTGACTTTTGTGATACCGGGAGATATTCACATATCACTGTGACAGCTGATATGTTAACAGGGACCTCAAAATGAAGGTGAAATGTCTAAAAAGGCATTGCCCAAACCTTCAGAGTGTTTCAGCATGAATGCTTCTTCCTATCACAACGAAGAAGTGATAGTAAATGGAAGTCTTCGGTTCTAATGTATTCATTACAGCAATGCTAATGCCAAGGTGTTATAATGGTAAAATGCGTTGTTAGTTACAGCAGTTATGCTGTCTTATCCAGAAAATAAAACTGGAAAACTGACCAGACATTACACAGGTATTGTTCAAATATTGAAGAACAACAAAACACATGCAAATTTTTTCTGATACACAAATAGGTATTAAAAATGGTGGATGTATCTTCCATTTTGAATGAAATAATCAGATAAGCAAATGCATTTCTTTACATTGTAACAGATGAAGAGACCAAAGTGTAAAGGTTAAGATTAATGAGGATTCATGTTAAAATTCAGAAAACATTTAGTGTTTGCTGCGAGGCAGGGGGGAATCACTGCCTTTCACATGAAATATCCTGACTGTGACTTAAATCTACTTAATACAAAACACATTTGGCTTTCAGCTACTTCATGCAGTAGTAGAAAAGGCATTACCATTCTGCCCACAAAGCTGGGACTTGACTGTGTTTTCTGCATCCTCCAGAATTTGAGAACATTAGCAACAAATTTCCTAGCACTCAGTTTTTTCCTTTGTTAGCTCCATGATCTGACAATAATCATGTTAACACATTTTCAACACTAGGAATCTCTTAGATTTTTGAGACGTTAAGAATTTTACAAGGGTTCCTGTAGTCTGTGTATGCTTTGATGCGTCTCTGAAGCTCGCTAATTAATAATGATTTCCAAATTCTGAGTAATTGCTGTTTGAAAACTTTTGGAAAGAAAGGGTGCCACAGGTTTTTCTTCTGATTTTTTTTTTTTTTTTTTGACACTGCTGAACTAATAATAATAAGCTTAGTGATCTATTTAACAAAATAGCAACTGAAATTGTAAATTTAATAGTCAGTGTTTTAAAGACACATGCCGAAGCTTTCAGTCACTGAAAAATACTATGGGCAAAATTCTCCGAAGAATCATGCAGATTTTCAGGAAGTATTTTGTTTCAAACCGGAGGCAAGTGTTTGGGTGGGGAGGGGGTGGGAGTTTGACCTGGTCTCCAGCATTGTCTTCAGACAGTAACAACACAAGAAGAAACTCTCCTTTCTGTAGAGGAGATGTTCTTGTCAAATTTGGAGAAAAATAATATCTTCTTAGCATTATACTTTGATAAACATCAAAGAGTACTAATCGTCAATAATATCTTCTTTAATCCACTAAGCAGTATATGGTTTTGATTTCTCTATACTATGAAGGGTTTCTGCAAGCCACACGTGGGGACCTGTGCAGCATTGTACTGATAATATATTGGATATTGAGCTTCTAGCTGTGACAGTAAATCTGTGCATTTGTTTCATATAGTGTTCTGTGAAAGCTAGTTTGGGTTTGTACTTTCAGCAAATACCTTGGGAAACTTCATTGTTTCAGACAGAGACCAAAAAAAATTAGATAAGCTCGAGTAGTGCCTATTTGTTTGCATTTCTTTGCTTTTTTTGTCTGTGTTTTTCCATGGATCTTAAATTTTCTGTATTTCTCTGTCCCTCTGGAATTCATTAACTCTAGTTCTAGAGTATAAAGGTGACAATTTAGATGTAGCAGTGTTTATGTTACTCTCATTTTGAACTGAGATGTCCAATCAACACCTGCAGACTTTGTATGTATTAGTTTACTCCGCATGTTATCTCAGAAGTGTAGTCTAATGATGTTTTTGATAGAGTAAACATTTACAAAAAATAATTTTTCTGTATATATTCTCCATTCTGTATGAACAAAGCAAGTTAATCACCTTGTCACCTATTTTCTTTTTGAATTAATATGTTGTGAATTTTATTTAATTCTTTTATTTAGATAACTGCTTCTCAGAATGTTCAGAGCCACACAGAAGTTTATTGCTGAAGTGAATTATTTCTCCTAGTATTTCAGCTTTGAAACACTTTTTAGTCAAAAACAGTTTCATCTTAACACAGTGGTGGCATTGTCCCTATAAATGTAAATAATTATATATATTAGTCTTGTGCATAGCAAAGATTATGAGAGAATTCTCTACAAGAATGTTATAAATTTTGTTACAAAAATATTACGAAAATGTTCTGAGTTTGTTAGATGAAACCATTCCAAACTTCTTTCATTACTTGAAGACATAACGTTGTCTTTACAGTTCTTTTGAAGTAGGGATTTTTTTTAGATGGTTAAAAAAAAAGTTTCAATATTTGAAAAGATCAACTAAAAGAGATGGCAGGTCATAGAACTTCAGGGCAAACCCCAAGAGGGTTTTGATCCACAGTCCCTTAAGTTGCTGTACATTTGTGTTTTCATTCATACCAGTGCCTTCAAATACTTGCCAAGTTTAAAAAATATATATCTTAGTTTTATTTCATGCTAAAGGTCTAAGTCAGAGAGGCACTGTAAAACAGTATATCCCCTTTATGTAGCTCTTCTTGGGAGTCAAGGAATAGTATGGCCTAATGAAGTGCTACATGGATTATCAATGGAATTTTATGATGGACTTCAATAGGAGGAAACTTAAAAGACTTATAAGAAAAAGAATTATGTGAAGAGTTAGTGCCTCGTGATACCATTTTTCAGAAAGAGAAAGTTCAGTAATAATACAAAATAAAAAATACCGATTAACAAACTAAAATTCTTGATGGAGTACTGTGCTTGTTCTGATACATTTATGATTACAGCATAAATAATCTCATGATTAAAGATATAGGTATTTTTCTAATTCTTCAGAGCTAATAAATATTTTTAGTAAAAAAGGTAATTTGTTCTAAATAGTGTTAGTGACAATGATTAAAACAGCTAAGGAAAACAATAACATTCATAAAAGACCAAAAAAAAAAAAAAAACCAACAACATTGTTAATGTTCTACTCCTCTTGAAATGTGAACATGGTATATTGGTAATATCAACAGTGATTACATGAAATATATATATTCTTATTTTCAATCCGCATATTCCCCATAGTCATTTTTTGTTTTTTGTGTAACTCCCATTTCATGTCCTTATTTGTGCCTGTTTGCCACAGAATCTTCTGAATTAAATGCAGTGGATATAGAAATGGTGAATATTTGTTTTTTCCCTACTTTTGATTAGTCTTAATGTCCTTAGGCGACGCATCAACTTAAGACTGAGCTTAGTCCAGTAGTTCAGTTGTCACCCTTCCTTTTAAAATTTGTAAATCATTATGTTCAGGAGGAAGTAAGGAGTATGAACAAAACATCAATAAAGTTCCTCTTCTTGATGAACAAAATAAGACTGAATTACTCATAGCTGTTAGACCTAATTTTTTGTGAAGGCTTACATCGTTAAATGTATACTGAGGCAGTTTGGTTTACAATTAAATGTCTGAGACAATACAATGAGATTTGATTTGTTAATGTATAATGTCTCACCTTGTAGCTGTCCCCTCTTGAATCGAACTGTTAGTACAATAATTCAGAAGACAGTCTTTTTAAAAAATAACTTTTGAAATGGTATTCTGTTTCATAATTTCCTTCTTTTCTCCACTGAATAACATGCAAATGAAGGAAATGGGACAATGTAACCACAGTAAGGTTACTCAGGTATTTTGTGGGTTTCTTCAGCTTGTATACTGAAGAAACCAGACATAGGAATTGGAAACTTTGCATTGAATTGTATTCTGGTTTAGAGATCATGAAAAAATAAAACTTGGGAGTATGTAATATAGGACACATCTAGTGTTAAACTGTGTGCAAATGAGCTGTTGTGTTTCTGTATATACAGCTGTAATAAAGCTACACAGTGGTTCAGTTAAAAAAAATAAAAATTCTTGCCTTCTGTCAGGATACCAGTAAGACTGTGTCTCCCCTGATGTATCATTGCAGTTTAGCTATTGGAAAAAGTGAGGTACAGGATAAACACATGAAAAACTT
Organism: Penelope pileata; assembly: GCA_013396635.1. NCBI lineage: Eukaryota > Metazoa > Chordata > Aves > Galliformes > Cracidae > Penelope > Penelope pileata. The sequence goes on along the minus strand of WBMW01005156.1, from coordinate 48,171 downwards.
ACAGTACTGAGATCAGATCAAAGCTCTGTCTTGCACAATACTGTGTTTGATCAATTATGAATACCATGGGAATCATGTGAAAACAGGGCAAGTATACATTGATAGCTCCCAGCCTACTCCTACATAGGTGTCTGAATCCACTTCCAAATTCACTGCCATCCATTTTTCCATGGGTAGATCTTATTCGCTCAAAGCTTAATTATTTGTATGAGAAGATATAATTCCTTTGGGTGTTTTGAACCTCTTACCCCCTAGTTTCATGTAATATCCCCTAATCTTTTTATTAGAAGAGATAGTGAATTAATAGTTGCCAGGTGACTTTCTCCATCTCCCATATGAATTTCTAGATGTCTGTCAAGCAGACTCCAGCCTTAGATTTTCCAGGCTGACAAGTTCTAGGAAACCAATTTGTCTGATGCATTTCGATAACAGGGGATATATGGCATCTGAATTGCAAATAGCATACGATAGTGGTTGAGGCCGTAAAGTCTAACTTCAAAATGTTTAGCAGTTCAGCATATCAGACTTTTTGATTTTGATCAGTGCCATCTCAAAATATTTCTTCTTGATTAAATTCACATGTAATGACAATTTAAAGGAAATTACTCAAAATTACGATTTCCTGTGAAAGATTGAGTTTTTCAAGTCATATTCTGGTGGGAAAAAAAAATGGAAAAGGTACCAGCTAGTTCTAGACGTAAAGAAAAAAAATAGATTACAGAGCTACTTCTTCCTTCCTTTGTCGTATAGCATAACTACAATCTAGATGCACAGGTACTGCAGTATTTGTCATAAAAAAGAACTATGGCAGGATCATTTAAACCTTGTTCTGAATTTTGACTAAGGAGTACTATTTAAAAGAACTATTGGAATTATATAACAACTTGTGCCTATTTTTGTTCATAGACAAAATATATATAAAATTGTACATTGGATGGTAAAATCTGTTTTATAATACCTTTACAAAATTCACAATTTACTTTTAAAAAAGACCACTTCTAACCTATTTATGAAGGCATTTTTGTATTTTTTCCTATAATGTCTCTGAAACTTGATAATATCTCAGGAGAACACATATGGTATCATGCTTCGTGACTTTTTGAAATTTGCTATTTATATGGCTGAGAACAATTTACATTTCCTTTACATAGTACTTGTTTTTAATTTAATAATGTATTTAATGATTAATGTAATTCACTGTTAGAAATATACTTGTATTTACACTTTAAAAGATTATGTGATAGTATTTAGGGATGCATATCATAAATCACATTCAGAGTAAATGGCTATGAAAATAATTGCTTACCATTTATATATATTTAAATCTTATGAAACGGTCATTAGAGCTGTTTCATCATAAATTTCTGTCCTTATTTCTCTCAGTGATTGAGCAAGCAAGTTTAAAAATATGTTTCATAATATGTTGTTATTCCATTTGATGAAACTGATCCTGAGGCGGCATGGGATTGGTTATGTTGCTAATCTTTCTGATGTCTCTCTAGCTATCGGTACTCAGAAATTGTAGTCTGTAGTAAAAAGAATAAGTTGGAGATGTTAGAAATGCAGAGAAATTTGCTGCACAGATGAAGATTTTGTATTAAAGAGAATGTTGCATATAAAATACATACTTAATTTTTGCCCTTAGAGAATACATACCAAACGCTACATGATTTCATGATTTTCATGATTCTGTGATTTTGAATTAATATCCTATGATTTTGTTAATCTCATAATGGAAAACTACAAGATGAAAGTTCTCCTAATTTACATGGATAACAGTCTTAAATAGGTTCCCATTTATAGGTGAAGATTGCTTGGTTTATTTTTTAAATCTGAGTTCATCAGCGAGAGGGAAAGGATCCAAATACCTTATGTGGTAACAAATACACATTTTTTATTTGACTAGAAGAACTCATGGCTGATCTTAGTCACTGAATAAACTGAGTTCCTTTCCTTAAATGCCCTATGAAGCCATAATAAGGGATTCTGTATGCATCTGTTGCGCATCAGAAGTATGTGAAGAAGCACCATATTTAGGAAATAAGAACCAAGAAATATCTTGAAAATTCTCATCTTCTGAAAATACTGTAAAATATGAGTGCTTTTTCTCATACCAGAGTTAGTGATCAAGTTATGCACATAGCTGGCTGAGTAATTTATAGTCATCTGTTTTAATTTTATCATTAATGTCTACAGAATACTTAGGGGGATCTTTAGTTTCGTGCATGCAGAAATAATTCAAAATAATTTGATAAAGTATTTGTGCAAATAATTCTATTTTTGTACCTTGTTCACATTTGGCTTTGAAATACGTTTTCATGCTGAACTGGATTGCAGTTGACCTGACTGAACATTTGTAAATAGATTCTCATCCTTCATATAATATAAGAAGGACATACAATGTAAACAAGATTCTATACATATATTAATTGTCTGTTAAAACGGGGAATCGATTTTCATGAATAGGAATTGATACCATCTTTCAGGTGTTTCTAATTCAGAACAGATAATCAAAACCAGCACAGACTACTTTAAAATACTATATGTAGTCCATCTAATAATAATTTATTAGTCTTCAAGTATGTGTTTGTCAAAATAAAAACTTGTAATTTCACTGCAATTTGTATCATGTGAAATGGCCTCTTCCACTGGATGTGCTGAGGTGAATGAGAAGGTGTGACTGAGAGGTAGCCGTTCATCCTTTGCACTTCTATGAAAGGGAATAAATTAGCTCAGATTAATGCAACTGTTGTATTTATTGTCATATTAACAGCAAGAGAGAATGTTAAATATAGAAAGATTGCTTCTCAACAATAGTCACCAGCTGCTGAGTGATTGGGTGCAGTTTCTAGTGTTAAGATACCTAGCTAGCTGACTAAAGTAAGAATTCAGTAATACCTGAAAAACAGCCGTTGTATTCTGGGAAGAGTATTTGAAACAGCCATGCTGTTTAGTAGCTTGAATGAGCTGTTCTGAAACTCTTGGGTTTCAGTGTGGACATGCAGTACATGGAACACTGTGCAGAGCCTTAGTGCTACCAAAGAGCTGCTTCTGGAGCTGGAAGCAATACAGCTGCAGCAACAGAGTGCAACTTATTGCAGGGAAATTGCCCTCTCTAAGAGGCAATGCCAATTAATATGTGCACAGTACCAGGTTGAAATAATGAAAAAGGAAAGCTGGTGACCGTAGATAGCAGGCCTTCTGCCACGTAGGTATTCTGTGAAATTTTCTGTGAAATTCTTGAGTGAAAAGAACAGTGAGTTAATTAGGGATAGTATTAGCTACTAGTACTCTGGTTACTAAAATGTCCTTCTGGGGCCGAAATTTCTCATCTGCTTAAATTTCATACATATAGTAAGTGGATGAATGCTTATCGCTTATACCAGTAAATACTGATAGTATGGTCACTCAGGTATTACAGCAGAAACGTTTAGCTGTTAGCAAAGCAATATCAAAAGTCTAATGACATTATGCAGCAGCTTTCTTGCTTTCTACTTGTAACATTTCAAGTAGCTTGAAGCAATGGCATTAAATGTTTCTATTCAGAATTCATTAATGCTTGTTCTTCCAGGCTTTTGAGCTACACATACCAAATTATTTTTTCAAAGAAGACAGAAAACAAATAATGCTTTAAATATTTCATACATTCTACAACAGCACAAAGATGAATACAGCATGTATTTGCATTTGTTCATTCATATGGGGCTTGTGTTTCTTTTAGGGAAGTAACAGGGAATGTGATGGAAGGATGATTCTACATGTATGATAGTTATTTGGAATGCTATACAAAATGACCTGTTCTATGGAAATGGCTCAATAGGATATTTCAGGTGTATTTTTAATTATGATTTCCTTCATAGCTTGTTTGTAATTATTCCCATGGAGATGGCACTAAGTAAACACTCTTTCGCTTTCAAACCAGTGCATATTTTCCCAGCTGGAGACTAATACATATTAGGACACTTTACTGATATTTTGCCATTGGAAAAACATCTATTTATCTCAACCACTGTCACCAGCATATTGATTCCCTAGCTTGCAGCATTTGTAGTCCCGTGCAACTGTGGAGCATGAGAAATTACAACACTAAACCCTCCGTGAGAATCCTCACTATCTTCAGGTTTCTATTTTTTAAAAGTAATCGTAAACCATTTAAAATTTACTCTTGATATTTGTTAAGCCTTGCGTAATCTTACAAACATTTCAGATTCTTAGAACCAACAATTAAAATTAACCACTGATATTTGACTCTGAAAATTATTGGAAGAATTCATTCTTTTCTGTCCTTGAGATCAAAAGTCCAGATTAAAATAACCATGAAGTACAGGAGATGTAGCAGACTGGAGACTCTGGACTTCTACCTCATATTTTATGTACACATGCAGACAAAGTACTGAAGATCAGTTAATCATTTTTAAAATCAGGAATTGCTTGAGTGTAATTGTTCCTTTTTTCTTGGCTGTTACATGGTCACAAGATTAAGGCAATGCCCTGTATTTACCCAGGCATGCTTTCATAGGCAAATGATTCTCAGCAGCTAGCAGTACTCTCAATGGACTATGGAGAGCGTGACTATTCCAATCACTGTGCCCAGCTAGCATCATGTAGACTGGAAAGAGAATTCATTCCTGCTAGAAAATACCCAGCAATATATTGAGACTATGAATTTTATTTTAAATTAGTCCTATTAAGAAAACTTGTAAGGTTTCAGATTCCATAATAGATACTGAACTGGGGAAACAGAACAGTATTTTAGAAAGATTCATAACCATAAGCTCTGATTCTCGTACTTTGGATTAAAGAAATGCTTTGCTGGCTTAATGTGACTTTAGAGGTTTATCATGATGAGATGAAGAGAGAAAAGGCACTCAACCATCAAGGAATGGAGTTTGACAACAGTTTAATCCTATCATATAGTTTATAGAAATAAGTTCTAGTGTAAGTTTTTCTAGCTATATATTGTATAAAGCCTTGGGTTGTCATAATTCCTTAGGTGAAGTAAGAATGAGAAAAATATGGACAAGTTTCTTAGGATTTTAGTCTTTCATCTTTGATGCCATTTGATCCTAGTAGCCAACCTCTGATTCATGAAACTGAAAAACTGGAAATGTAATCTGCTGGTACAAAGTATTTGCTTACTGAAACAAGCAAGAAACTACCTATGTAGTTGAATTTTAAATTACCCTCTCTTTGGCCTGCTCATCGTATAGGACTACTTCTTACACAATCAACTTCCTGAAAATCGCTCCAGAATTTAAAGATGCAGTAAGGAAAAAAAATTGGACTGAGTGGAGGGAACAAATGCAGAAATGAGATACGCTGTTAGCTGCAAAGACCAAGGAGTGTTCAGAAAACAACATACTGAAAAATGCACTAAGTACTCTAAATAAGTAAATTATAATTATTATATTATATAATTATAAATTATTAAATAAAATTATAATATTATCGAATGCACCCTCAGCAAGTTTGCAGATGATGCCAAGCTGCGTGGTGCAGTTGACACACCAGAGGGAAGGGATGCCATCCAGAGGGACCTGGACAGGCTTGAGAGGTGGGCCCATGCCAACCTCATGAAGTTCAACAAAGCCAAGTGCAAGGTCCTGCACCTGGGTCGGAGCAATCCCAAGTACACATACAGGCTGGGCGGAGAATGGCTTGAGAGTAGCCCTGAGGAGAGGGACTTGGGGGTGTGTGTTGATGAGAAACTCACCATGAGCCAGCAGTTTGCGCTTGCAGCTCAGAAGGCCAACCGCATCCTGGGCNGAAATTCTTCACTGTGAGGGTGGTGAGACACTGGAACAGGTTGCCCAGAGAAGTCGTCGATGCCCCCTCCCTGGAAGTATTCAAAGGCAGGCTGGATGGGGCTTTGGGCAACCTGGTCTAGTGGGAGGTATCCTTGCCCATGGCAGGGGGGTTGGAACAAGATGATCTCTAAGGTCCCTTCCAACCTGAACCATTCTATGATTCTATGAATAAAAGTAAATGATATCCCAATCTAAATCAGCAGCTTGAAGGGCTTTAACCCATGATAAATAAGCATTCACCATGCCACATAGTGCAAAGAGAAATCATGCCTAAAATTGTCTGCCTTTTGCCTTTGAAAATGACTCTTTTTAGACTGGCTTTGCAAATGAGTTTTCTTAGAGTGTCTTTAAATATATTCTTCATGCTGTCTTATCCTGTCCTAGGAAAGTTAAATAGGGTAGATCAGACAGTATCAAAAAACCACCAGTTCCTGATATCTCGGGAAGTAGAATCATATAAATGTGTCTCACTGGTCAGGATTTATTTTCAGTAACATTCTAGAACAACTTAGTTGTGGTAGTTAGAGCTTTTCCTTTGAATTTCCACTTATATTGCTGGTAGCCAGTTACATGCATTTGTTCTCACGTTTTAGGCTTAAGTTTTTTTCTACAGCTTTTGTTTACTGGTTTAATAATCATATTCCTTCACAGATTTCATTTGGGAAGGCTAAACACGTCAAACGTTTTCAGCCTTTTTTGGATCATAAATCCAGTACTTAATGTATACATTCTAGTTGTTCATAAATGCATGACTCTGAATTTTGAATTTTTAACTTTTGCTTCATTTCTTTATGCTTCTGTTGCTGTAGTTGACTAAGTCATAAAGGTCTTCCTCCAAGAACTTCTACTCCTTTTGTGTGTTTAAAAATGATGGAATAGCGTCAGAAAAATTCATTGATACACTGCATTTTACTTCATTAAGGTATAATGTTGTGTCCACCTCATTTTAAAGAGTTCCACCAGTAATCATTCTTCAGATTCTAGCCAGATTCTTCTGTACATCAGAGTTCGTCTCACCACTCCCATCTTCATTGTAACTTCCTGTGAGCCCAATATCATTGAATCACAGAATGGCTTGTGTTGGAAGGGACCTTCAAGACCATCTAGTTCCCAATGTCCTGCCATGGGCAGGGCTTCCACCTGCTAGATCAGGCTGCCTTCATCTAGCCTGGCCTTGAATGTCTCTACGAATTCATAATAATATGAAAAAGCTTTAACAGGATCTAGACAAGACAAATCTATCATATTTCTCTTTTTTATAAAACATATTTATCTTGCTTATAAGCTGTCATATTGCCATCATATAATCTGAGAAAATCTCATCATTTATTCTTTTCCTATGTCATTAAACCTTCTTTGCTTCAAAATTTGTAAAAGTATTGTTTATGCTGTAGTTTTTTCCTAGTAGTATAAATAGATTTATGGTAGATTTCTTAGTATGTTACAGTTATTGAGGTACATAATTCCTGCATATGAGTAGTATATTAACCATTTTGATTTAGGATTCCTTCTACCATTTATTTCAGAAAGACAAAAATATGTACTTTAACTTATAATAATAAATTATATTCTTTATTTAGAAAGTTATTTTGATTGTCTGCTTTCTAAACTGAAAAGTATTTTGAAAGAATGTAATTTGAAAAAAAAAATACAAGATGCAAGTCAAAGGAATGCATGACAGCAAGATCAGCTGATGTTTGGAGGCTAGTCCTCACACTCGCTGCTACCTATGCAATGCACGATGAGTCCAAAAGGCTGTGTGGAGCAACCACTCTGCATCTCACAAGTCCCAGAAACCTTTCCAATACTCAGAAGGAGAGTTCTGACTAAAAGTCTCACTCTGTATAATGTTCATTTCCAAAACTGTCACATATAGCACAACATGAAGTTACAACAATAAATTACACTTGCCACCATAAAATTTAGCATGTACATACCTAAAACAAAACGACAAACTAAAATGAATGCCAAAATAATAACAATGAGCATCTCTACCATATATGAACCTGATCAAGTTATTTTATGGAAATGTTATGCAAATTTAAAATTATTATTGAAAATACTGACAGGCAAGTCTCACAATGGGGAAAAACAAAAAACAAGAACAAAAAATAGCAGTTTAAGATCGTCTCCTTGAATTTTTTGTACTCTAAAGATGGTGTGGTTGAAATGAAAAATAATTCAATAGTAGTAAAGCATCTCAATTGATATGTTGAAAGTAATCTCATTAATACAGCAAAAGAGAGGTTCAACAAAACTGCGGATGTGCTGTTCATGCATCAAAAACTTGTGTTAATCTATTAAGTGTATTTTAGATGTAGACAAAATTCATATGTGGTAGCAAAAGCTGTAGAGAAAGCTATATTTGCCATATGATGTGCTGAATTTCAACTTGTAACCTTAAGTAGCATATCCGTACTGCAGCTAGTCTTGCATTTGTAATATCTAAAAGTTTACTAGAAGAAAGATATGTTCTGCCCTGCCACACCCCTCAAAAGCATCATGCAATTATAGATTTTTCGTGACCAGGTGCATTTTTCTGCTTTACAGTTACTTACCAGATTTAAAAAAAAAAAAAGAAAAAGAGTCCTCTCTCACTAAAAAATTGTGCGCTAAATGATAATAGAACTTCATCAAGATGCTGGTTTGAGATTAAAGCAAAAATACTGAGAGATGAAAGAAATTTTAAGAACCCTATTTGCACAAGAGATAATATTGTTGATTTATATCTTGTGCCTCTAGTAGATGAGTTTGAAACATTTTGTCAAGTGAGATTCCCATCCTTATAAAACAGGAAGCATGTAAGTGCCATTGATAAACTACACAGTAACTTTAAGATTAGAACATACATATTTTTTTCTTAGTTTATTCTTTTGGATTAACATGGTTTTATGAGGAAGTTTCTAACATCTTGCATTTGCTTAAATTTATGATCCTCAGGTTTCAAGAAATGAGAATAGTTACAGTGTAATAACTCCAGCTAATGTTAGAGAATTCTGTTTTTTAGTAACTGAGATACAGCTTCTGTAAAATTGGAAATTACACTGACCTCCTTTAAAATAAAATTACATCAGTAAAAGCAGTGTATGAGCTGTCAATATTAGTTATTCAAAATAAGAACATTCCATAATTTCTGAATGCAAATGAAAAATATTAATACCTTTATCAACTCACAGCAATTCTTCATGCCAATATTTCTTGAAATACAGATATTAGTAGTGCAATACAAAATGTGATCATTTAAAGAGGTGTTTCATTTTCTCTAAGTTTCCTCTGGGCTTAATTCTGTCTGCAGATATTTCACAATTCGATATTTTTATTGTGGTCCTATTTACGTGAACACATAACACATCATTCTAACAGTATTCAGTAATCAACAAAACAAAGTTATTTTCTGGCGTAAAGTGTTTGCTTGTCATAACTATGTCAGGTTTCTGTTCTGTTTTTCAGCACTGAATTTGACAGATACACTGTGCTATCACTGGTTTACTCTGCTCAGTTTAAAGGGGTGGCTTCAAATGCAATTTGTTTCAAAGAACTTGTAAATTGACTGGAAAAATAGCAGAGATAACACAATTATGAACTTTAAGAACAGCACTGGTTGTTAACATATTTTAAGGAGAACAAATATAAAAATAGGTATTTGATATATCTGTATATTCCTTCGCTGTAAGTTGCTTTCCCATTTGCCACGTTGTGAATTTGAAAATGAATAGCAGTATAAAGACTGTGTGTGAGAACATTTTATCATTGATTTTTACCATTTTAAGTACTTTTATATCAAAAAAATAGACTTTAACTTCCTGTACGATGGCTGCCTGAGTTACCTGGGCTTTGTCCTTTATCTTTCTTGAACTGAGAATCCCAGAAGTGGACACAGTACTATAGGTGTGGCCTCACCAGGGCAGAGTAGAGGGGGAGAATCACCTCCCTCAATCTGCTGGCCACCCTCTTTTTAATGCACCCCAGGATACCTTTGGCCTTCTTGGCCACCAGGGCACACTGCTGACTTGTGGCCAACCTGTTGTCCACCAGGACCCTCAGGTCCTTCTCTTCTGAGGTCCTTCCAGCAGATCAGCCCCTAACCCGTACTGATGTGTGTAAATCCCAATGAAAGCACCCTGTACATTGAGGTATGGGAATGAATTGCTTTGACATAGGCTTATATTTTTCTGCCAAGTATTATCATTTCCTTTCTTTGCTTATGTGTACAGAATGGCATCAGACTTGCTAGACTCTAATATGCACTTGCTTATAATTATATATTAGCTTAATAGATCCTCTAAAAAGGCCACCAGCAAGAATTCTCTCAGTTTTAGTTCATATCATTAGTAATTAATTTTAATATGCAGGCAGAATTACTAGAAAGTTAGTGTTTTTTTTCTTTTCCTACTCTAAACTTGGTTGTAAGTCCTTGGGCCTAATAACTGGACTAAGTACATGAAAATTGAACCAGATGGGTCTATTTTACTCATTATTTATTTTCCTCATAACCATCTGTTAATCTCAGACAAAATATATGGTAATTGAAATTTTCAAGCACTTCGAATAATTTTTAATATTCAGTATTTCTGTGGAGAGGGTCATATTGCCTAGACTCATGGGAGTGGGGGGAGAAAGCAGCATGAAATAGTTCTTGAAATTTATTTTGAGCTGTTTTATAACAGCTACTGACTAAAATCAGTGCTGATGTGAGGGACTGAACCTGTTAATAAAGTTAAGCATCACTTCATATCTTTAACACTATTTATATAGTTTGTGATGTAGCTAACTTCACCAAGGAAGGAGTTCTTCCCTTTGTGCCCCCATGGTTCTGTTTTGTCTTCAGCTAATCTAACGTATAAAGTCATGTTTTGTTGAAATTACTGAATATATGGTACAAGAGCACAGTGAAAAATGTATGAGTAAGGTATTAATCTGCATATTCCTGAAACAGGAATGTTAAAGAGGAACATTTCAGTAAAAATCTACATTTCTGATGTATTCTGACTTTGTACAGTGTAGGAAATACAAATGTAGCTCTTCTGGAAAGGATAAAGAACAGCTGAAGTACTCACCATTGCCTTGTTCTTGTACTTCATTTTGAACTAATAATTTGGGTTTACATTCACTTACTCCCTCTTTTGAAATCGCAGTACTTTGTATCAAATTATCAAGCCAACACCTGTCAACAGTTTTTATCTACAGTACTCAATTACTCTGTCAAAACCATTTCTTGAAGGCTTCTGCTGTAGGTAGTTTTTTTTTTTTTTTTTTTGACTGGAGTTAGATATTAGTTTCATGTCATAAAAATGGTAGATATAAGCAGCAAATATATTTTAACAGAATTGTTCTATGAAATTATTCATGTTAATCTCTTATGTGACTGTGGCATGAAAAGAGATTTTTTTTTCTCCACCAAAGGAAATGTCTGAGATCCTCAAGATATATATGGCTGTATGAAATGCACGTGACTGTATAACATGACTGTCATAGTGTCAGTATGACTGGAGAATTTGGAATAATTTGAATTTATTGCAGCTCTTAAAATAATAATTTTAGCTTGAAAGGAAGAAGAGAATTACTATGTGTTTATTCTGATGTAAATGTGTTCCTAAAAGTTACAAAAATGACTTCAGCTGCTGATGCTCAGGAAAAAGAAATCGATACAGTAAGTCAGACATAACAAATGAGAAATTCAGGCCCAGTGACAGTACACAGGAACCCGGGTGCCTTATATCCACACACCTTTCAATCAAGTAATCTGTGTATGGCAATAGAATAAACTGAAGACACTCTGGCAGCCTAGTAGACTTTGATCAGTTTTGTTCCTAGATGTGACTCATATTTCAGTAGCCTCTTTTTTCTCAGCTACTGATCTTCCCTAAACTTTGGAGTGAGTGCTCAGTGAACTTAAAGGAGCCTTTACTCGTTCTGCAAACAGATACTAAATACTCATGCTGAGCCACAGTATTTTTTTCTTAAAACATCAGATGCACTCTCTTTGTTACAGTTCTTTTTGTCGTGTCCTTCACATTCTACAGAGAAAAATTGGGTGAAAGATAAGTTTCTTTTTATAATCAGTGTTTTCCATTAACTCAGTTTTATAGTAGAAATGCAGCTTGAAGATACTAATTAGTGTGTTTTTCTTATTTTTGTTTTTTTTTTTCTGATTTATGTTCTTTTTTAAAATTATGACTGTGGTTTTATGTTGATTTAATAGCAAGTGAGATATTATGCACAGTTGGAAATGATAGATGTGCTTTCATAAATGACCTAAGTATGTCTAAAGGAGAGGTCAAGACAAGTTTGCTTCTTTATGCAGTGATGTTTCTGGGAGAAAAAAAGCATAGTGGGCACTGCCTTATTTTTTCGTTGTTTCTAATGTTAGACTGCATCCTGCTAGACAACACTGCTAAAAACACATGGCATAGCCTTTGTTTCTGTTGCATGTTGCATGCTGAGATGGGGTCTTGCTGGGTCTGAGATAGGATCGTTATTTGTTGTGCGTTTTGTCCTATTCAGAGCATAATGGCTAAACTCTGTGCAGTCTGTGGAAGTACTTTGTGCCTAATGTAGAAGTGAAGCTGTATGTTGCATATTCTGGGTGTGACCTGAAGGCATGTGTGAATCTGGGCATCTAAAGCCCACTGAGATAATGTTAGACAGCTGCAGAAAATCAAGACCAGGCTTGACACACTGTTGGTGCATTTGGTGCATTCTCTATTGCCTGTCCAGCATGACCCATGGAGTGGGCTGTTCCTTACACTGTATCAGATTTTACTCCAAGAAAAATCCAGGAAAGAAATCACTTTTAAATAATGTGGATGAAAATGTTACCAGGTCCTGGCACTGAGCTGCAGAGCTGTTATTTGACCGTGCAGTTAAAGCCACAGTTGGCTACCGCTAGATCTACATTGGCATTGCCTTTCCCCGTGGAGCTAATTGGATCCTGTTTGCACCTCTCTGCCAGTCCCATGCAGAATATGTACAGCGCTCCCCCATCTGCCTTCCCCTTCCCCATGGCCTCTGTTTCCAGGGATGAAAAGCAGCTGTCCTGCCTTTGGTCTCGCAGAGGCATCATGACCATCAGAAGCACGGTGCTAGCCAGAAGTTGTGGAAATGGCGCTGCCTTGCTTCACAGTCCTTTCTGGTTTTAATGCTGAAAGAATTGTGGTAACTTACCTTAAAGCATCTCAACCTCCTCTCTCCCTGGGGAGAATGCCTAAAAATAATACATCTTAAGCGGGTATTCATAGCCAGAAGTACCAGTTTGAAAACAACATAGTATGGAAAACCAAAGCAAAAACGCATGAACTGGACCTTTTCTTGTTTTGATAGAGAGGGATGTTAGATCACCCTCAAAGAGATATTCAATAGCACTGGATATAGATTTTGAACTCTCTAGGAAGTCTGAAAAAACGTTTTGTCTTCTGCTGTCATTTAGTTAATGCTGTGTGATAATTCCTGGTGCTGAAGTCCAAAGAGTTATTTTTGCATTACTTTTTTATTTTTTGAAATTTCATTCTAGCAGTACTTGTTCTTTTCTAGACATCATCAAAAATACCTATTAGAAGTACTCATTACAATGCTTCACAGCAATAGTGATCACAGAAAATCAGCACTTTATGCGTGATCAGATTCATAAATCTTTGCAAGGTTGTGAATACATACAATGGTTTGGGTGGATGAAGGAGATTTGCCAAGAAAATACAAATTCTTCAATAAATATATTCTTTAATTTTTTAGGGGATATATAAATAATGATTTTAAGAAATCAGGAATGCCTTCTGCTTTCTTCATATTTTAATAGTATACTTCTCTTTGCTGTTTCAGTAATTAAGTCTTATGACATTCCAGAAAGCATAAATCCTGCTGAGATGTTTAAGTTTGGAGCAACCTTCTTGATGTACAAACAAATTAAATAAATAAAAGACACTTACCCGGGATCTTAACAAGCTGTTTTGTTTGTACCTTTGAAACGCAATTGAACAGTAAAACAATATGGTCTATTCAAACTGTTCTAGCCTCGTTGTTAACTGGAACCTTCTTTTGAAATTCATTGCCTTCAATTATATTTTTTAAAGAATTTTAATTATGTGCCTGAAAAGAATAAAGATACTCCAGGCTCCATTTGTTTATCGTGGAAGGCCTAAAAAAATGAGGACAGAGCTTCCCAGCTCATGCAGGGGTTGCAGAAAGAGAGAGAGATGACTTTTAATTCGACAAGTTCAGAGAGATTTCTTAGTTTGACGCACACAGCAGGGGGTCTTTGAGCGCCTGGCAATACTTCAGCATTCTGAGCTTTGAAAGTCTTTCCCTGCAGCAGAAATTGTATCAAAAGCCAATGATAATATTCCCTGCAAGGTAAAGGACCCTATTGAAGATTTCTAGAGCTGTTTATTTATTCATCACAGTTTTTTCTTTTAGGACGTACCAGGCGTATAGGTAATAATTCACACAGATGCTAGAAAAATATAAAAAATAAATAAATAAATAGGAACCCCTCATTAATCCTTCGCCTTTCCCTTAAGTTTTCCATAGGCCACGTGCACCTGTAAAATTCCCTGTCATTCCCTGCCACGTTCTCTGTATACAATCTTCACTTCAAATGTCAGCTTTTCTCTATTTTAACAGAATTGTCATTTCTGTCTGCTTTCCACCACCAACTGAGTACATAAGATGTTTATGGCCATTTCTTTCCACTAAACCCTCAAAATGATTGGTTAATTTTATAGAAGAATATTAAATTTCTTAGGGGTCTTTTTGAATCTAATTTTTAAAGTAGATTTGTGATAACTGTTTCAAAGCCAAGATTAAAGCCTTATTTATATTCCAGAGATCGGAGTTGTAATGTTTTGGCATTAGTTGTATTTGAAAAATAACACACGTTTTTCTTTCTGTTTTTGTTTTGTTTTGTTTTATTGCTGCAGCAGAGCTGGGACTGTGAGACTACGACAACTTTTCCCTTGTGTAATGTCAATGTCGGCTATCACTTTGGCAGAATCAGCCAGCTCAGTGAAGACACAAAAACCCTCCTTCCCTCCTGTTTTTTCATCTGCTGGTGGCATTCAAAGCGACCTTCCCTTATAAATATTGGTGAGTGACCACTTGGGGAAAACAATTGTTTGGTGGAGAGAAACTTGTTTCAAAAAGCTGTGTTCACTTAAGGGTTCTCCATTTTTTCAAAGTATAACAAAAAAAAACACATACAGGTTTTGTTTCTTTTTAATAATAAATTGAGGTATTTAACAACGGGATGTATTTCTTTAGACTTACAAACATTTATAGAACACTAGCATGTCTTAGCTATTACAATTACAGGAAACAATCTTTTAGCAGTACTGTTTTTAAGGGAGAGAGATTTCCTGACAGCAAACAAGAATTTCTCATCTGTTCCTGTTGGTTTGTGTTGGCTAAATGGTCTGGAATGGTATAAATTGATCGTAACGCCCCCAGTCTGGCAAGATGAGACTTTCCCAAGTGGAGGAATTAAGGAAGATAGCCAGAGGCTGCTTTCTGGGACCCTTCTGGCTTGGGAAGCATGTCTAGTGTGAAATCACAGCACTGCAGAAATTCTGATACCCATAGGGCAGTCCAGGAAAGCTGTGGTAACTGGAATAGTTCCATAAATCTGTCTAAATTGCATAGTTTGGTACTGAAAAAGTTCTCAGGTCATCTGAGGCTATCTCAGCTGATTTATCCTGCTCAAGACATCCAGTATGCCTGAAGAGATTTTCAGTGTTGCAAACAGATGTGTAGATAGTGAAATAGCCACCCATGGCTAAGAAATATTTACAGCATCGTAACACAGAACACTACAAAGTATACACTCACATACAAAAAATATTTTATCTAGCTTAGAAGAGCTTGGAAGCTGTAAATACACACAGAATATAAGGCTGGAAATTTTAAAGGACTGCACATACTTAATCTAAAGACATTGCCATAAAAGTCACTTAGCCAGCTGCCATTCAGTATTATCTACATTATTGCAATTATCTCCTATTCAGGCTACAGGCAGACAACTGTGATGTATCATTTATGACTATATGATAAGTAATGTTGGATTTTTTTTATTTTTTTTCTTAACCACATGTGTACTTGAAGTCTGTCAATTTAACGGATCTGAGAAGCTTCAAAAGAAATATTAATAGGAAAGCTATCATGGCACCAGTCTAACAAAATAATGCCTTTTCATCAAAGTAACACTTCCAGTAAAAGTAAAGGCAGTTCTACATAGTGTGTGTAGATATTGTGGTAAAGAGTGAAGAATGGTACCATCTAGAAGTTTCTCAGCCATGTATTAGAATTGTCACTGTTTTCCTTGAACTCTATGAGTAGTAATCAGGGGACAGTATGGAGAAGAAAAGAAAGAGGGCAAAAATTCAGCAGAATTGCATAAGTGGCTATGCTTTGTCAGTGTTCTTTCTTTCCTTCTGTATTAACTATGTGCTGGAGTCTTAAATACATTTGGGTTAGCATTTGGGAACAGAAACAAATCAGTGTCAGTCTTGTTTTCAGGGATTTGATTTAGAATTGACTTAAGTCTTCATCCTGGTCAGAGATCATTGTAATAGCAATTTCAAAAAATGGAGGAATAAGTAAATACTGTATCGGGTAAATACATTTTCTACTGCTTTTTATCTAGTAACATTGTATTAGTCATAACCATTTTCAGCAACTTCTGGTTTAGTGATGCACAATGGTAAGGCTATATGCCATTTAGAACACAAGGGGAAGGGAGAGTTTCAGAACATTCAACTTTGAGAAAGGTCTTCTTTAACTGTGATTCCAATCTGTCTGTCAAATCATTTTTATGTTTTTCCTGGATGTTGTATAGCTTTACAGTAGCTGTACAGAATAACCTACCCTCTATCATACTGTGATATTTAGCACATGTAGCAACTTTCCTTAAAAAGAAATTATATTAAAAACTCAACATTTCTTGTTTTCCGTGTGAGATTTCAAGTATAGGCATACAGATCGCCACTCATTATTTTAAATTACAGTTATATTTTTGGAGGTCTTACAAGAACAACTCTTATACCAGTAAAAGGTAACTAGATGACCACAGCAACTGCTCTGTCCTCACTAAGTGAAGGTAACAGCTCTGTAGATGCTAGGATGTTACCGGCTGTTTCTCATTACCAGTAGGTCAAAATGGTGGCTTTTTTATTTTGGGTCTACATGCAACATTAGAGAGAGGTGTCAAAGCATGTCAATAATTTCTGATACTGCGCTTTCTCATTCAATTTCTATGTGATACAACCTTGTATTTCAGTGGGATCTGCCAGATGGTTCTAGATTCAGTACTAAACTGTTTCCATTGCATTTTGCACATATTTGATGTTTTGCTGAAGTTTGACATTTTAGAAAGAGTAAGAGGGCTTTCTTCAAGAAAATTGAGAGGAATAAAGAGTGAGAAATAAATTTATTAAATATTACATATTTTTATTTATAATTCTTACTATAGTATGAGTAATAGATTTATATTATAATTTATGTTAAGAAGGTGAGGTTCTTGGCTTTAAGCTATTGTGTTGGAACGGGATTCATCCATCTCTGATTATTTTATAGTTTTTTTAAAAACCTCAACTATTTTTTAGGAGGTTGGTTTAAAAAA
>WBMW01005156.1:12729-30713 GCA_013396635.1 Penelope pileata | reverse complement strand
GTAAGCTCTAACACAGAAAGCTTAAAAGGCAAGTTTACCCCTTTGAAGCCTGTAGCTCTGAACTACAAATGAAGGCTTAATGAGGACACTTCCTTGCAGCTTGGTTCAAATATCGATTGATTGTGCACACTGCATTAACTTCCAGAAGTATAAACTACCATTAGTCTTAAACAGTGTTTCTTTCCCCTAAGTAAAGGGGAGAACAATACTGCCATAGAAGATGTCATTTCTCTCTTGTAAGTTTTTTCTTCATTTTTATTTCTTTTTCTTTACATTTTTAACCTCATAGAAATCTGATTGAAATGGAATCATGACACTCTTGTTTTTTAAATAAAGTCACACATACTACCAGCTGGCAGAAACATAATGCTAAAGCTAATAAAGCCAGATTTCCTTCAGAAATCTTGTTTTCTTTGTATTGTGAGATCACCAGTTTCAACTGCAACCCAATCTCCCTTATTCCTCTTGTCTCCTATTACCCTCTTTGGCTGAGAGACAAAAGAGCTGTGCTTCAGCTCCAGGAATGCTAAGTAAGCCAGCTATCTCGTGTCAGAATGCTTGAATTCTACCTACACCTATCTCCCTGGGGATGTTAACTTAGACCTCCATGCTTGAAACTTATAGGGTCTTAATTATCTTTTAGAGTTCCTTTTAGTGATTTGTTTAACATTTGACAATCACCCAGAAAATACTGAGAAGGGGAAAGAGACAGGACACACTGAGGTTTTAGTCTTAGGTAAGGCTGAAATGTGGAGACATTGAGAAAGATATGACAAGCAGTAAGGATGCATATGCTCCTAGTGAAAATAAGAGACAAAACAATAAAGATTTTTTTCCACAAATATTTATCTTAATTAAAAAGTAAATTTTGATGAACTGTACTTACGATTCAACATTTGAACTGTTGTTTGTTCAAATAGCAGATAAAACAATTCTCCTTCTCCCATGTTCTTTTTGAGGTTTTTAATATAAAAGAACTATGAAAGAGAATTACTGATATTGGCTTGAGAGTTTACAGTGACAATTTAGTTAGGTCATCCCAACTTCTCCTGAGTAAGTCCCAGTAACCAATAGAAATATAGAATACCAGTCACCAGTTGTTTGCATAAGTTGTTCAGAGCTCAAAGAAATTCCAAAATTCTGAGTAATAACAATCACAAAATTGTTATTGAAAACTTGAATAGCACAAGCCTGCAATTTATCAAATAAATGTGTCATTAAATTCTGTTTTAGCACATTCAAAACAGAAATTTGGGGGAGGGATGAGATTTCCACATGAAAGTTGAAGTTATTTTTTCCTCTTCAAGCATATTTGTACCATAATTTGTTTGAGTACAAGAAAATCTTGAAAGTGAGAATGATGGTACTACTTTCTCTATGAAGCGGTGGGGCAAAGTAGGGCCAAGTGTGGAAAGTGGTTATGTAGACCAAGTAAAGGAGAGTGCTCTGAGGAGATGCCAAAAGCATTTTGAGTGACAGCATTTAAAAATCACCCGCTAATCATTTTGCAATATTTGCTTGTTTATTTATTTATTTATTAAGAAAGTAGTTGTCTTGGCTGGTGTTGAAACATCCAGGTCGAAGTTGTTGTGCATATATTCTTTTTACTTCATTACAGTTGTGCAGCAAAGTTTAAATAAAGTATATTATGATTTTTCAGATAGCTTATTGCAAGAGAAGGAAGGAGAAGGTATTTCAGAAATTTATTCTGGTTTCTATTTCTGTTAGATTCTTTTTATTTGATTTTTGTTTTTGCTTTTCTGCACATAAGCTTAATTTTTATTTTGTTTCAGGTTAAATGCATTTTAACTAAATGTTTGGAATTATTGGACTGAATTTTTAGATTTTTATGGTGACAAAGGGACTTCTGTATGAGTGTGACAGAAAATGACATTGGTTTTGAGCATCTGCTTTTCGAACTGGCATCCAATTCAGTATTGTGTGTTGTGGACTAAGTGATGTGTTTCAAGGCAAAATGCACTGAGGCAAAGTCAGGCCTCCTGGTCAGTGAGAAATGTGGGGAAAAGAGATACGCACTAAGTCACATGTTCTTGGGCTACAAACAGCCAGCTTTGTGAGAACAGGAGTTGCAGCTATTAGGTGTAACTGAGGATGGTCATGAAGGTAAGGATGCCCATTTTCACATTTAAGTTTAATTCTCTATCTCACTGACCGTTCAAGATGTTAGATTTCTGGCCCCTGCTGTGTCATTCTGTGTGTCTAACTGCGTACATAGGCCTTCCCATGAGGACTGTGAGGGAAGCTCCTGAATGAGCTGTGTGTCTAGACACACAGTCTAGACATCAGTTGGACAGAAGTCTCCTGTATTCCTTAGAAGCACTGAGAAACTTTAGAAAATGAAAAGGAACAGAAGGGGCAGAAGAAGAACAGCTGTGGCTTTGGGGTTAGTTTCTGCAAAGAAGAATGAAGTGGCCCGATCCCAGCCTTAAGGGTCACTCCAGCACTTTTTACTGAATGGTCATTGAAACACATTTCAGCTTAAGAACTTTTTTTCTTATAAACAGTTACTGAAAATTCACATGAAGTAGAATTCATAATTGTATCAGTACATTACAGGTGCAAGCCTCTGGAAGCATATATGCTTTTCAAAATAACTTTTCTAAATAATTTCAGCGGATAGAAAAAAGCTGTTATTTTAAAGATTCTACATTATACTTCGTTACACTTGAATCCAGTGGGATTTCACCATTTCTTCGTCATTTCTCTTTCTGTCAGGTTTACAGCTTTTCTGTGTATATTTTTCCATGATTGCTTTGCAAAAGCATGACTAAAACCAGAACCTTGATTGTCTAAGACATAGTTAACCATACATTTAATCAAAGTGCGCTAGCAATAGTGAGATTTGCTGGGAAGTAGATTCCCATGATTCCTTGACTTAAATGATGTTATCTTGATTTTGAATGTATGCTAGTAAGCCATACCGAAACAGTGCAAATGCTCAGAAAAATAGAATGCGATCAATCAGCTAAAAAAGAGGAATTTGAGGTTAAGTATATATTTTTTATTTTTATATTTTGCTTTTATTCCTAGCAACTTCTGATTGACATAGCCATTGCATTACTCTTAGAGAAAAAAAAACAAATGGAGCATCAGTCTGCGCTTACACTTTTGTATCCTCAGTGAGCTGTGACCAACTGACAGCAGATACCAAACTGAATGTTTGCCAGCCAGCAAGATGTACAGAGGAGTATATTAATTAGTTTCCTGCACAACTAAATATTCAAGCAATTTAAAGCAGACATCAGAGATGAAAATAGCTTAAAAGAGTTGTATTCTTTTTTTGCTGTCCTAGTTAGCCACTTCCAAAGTTTTCATGGTTTGCAGTTTGATCCATCTCTTGTGTCTCTTGCAGTATACTTTAACAGATTTTCTACCTCCAGCTCTAGGAACTGACTATAGGATGTGCTAAGGCAATGTTAGCTCTTGCAGCTGTAGTAGGCTAATTCACGAAGATCTTTCTCTTGCTCGTCCGCAACTATATGTGCCAGCAAAGTACTTCATCACTAATTTAAAGCAGGAATTTAAGTGTGTCTGCAAATCTGGATTTTTTTTTGAGTTCAAACTCTCCATTATACTGGTTTTCAATTTGGCTTGTCTCAGTCTATGTATGCACGTTCAGTCTTTGTGGGCCAATGTGAACAGCAGATTCACATTGACACAACAGGAACTGAATTCAACTTTCAGGGCCAAGTGCATGATCTTCCAGGTGCTGCCCTGGCAGCTTTGTAGCATCTTTGGCACAAAGGTTAATCAAGTGAATTATGCTTATCCAGTGAACATGCTACTGAACTGAAGAATTCCTGCTCCATTTGGGAAAAAAAAAAAAAAAAGTGACATTCCCATTTCCAGTTCACTTTTTAATATACTCACATAACAGGCACAGAAAAATGCAAAATAGATTCATACTAAAGGTATTTATTGTATTAGAAAAGAAAGTTAATGCTTCAGCTGGTGCAGTCTGACTTACTAATAGAACCATGTAAGGATATAAGTATTCTTTAGGCTTATTATTTTCTGGTAGCAATATTAGTACTGATTTTTATCACAACTGATTTATATACCAGCATGAAATTTGGAAACTTTCAACTGAGAAAAGCAGCAAGAGAAAAATAAAATAAAGGAGGTCTTTAGGGAGAAATTAACTATCAGTCTGGTTTGCAATTTTCAGTGCATATAGCTAATATAAAAATTATTTCAGACATTGAAGAGTGTATGATTTATTTGTTTTCAGTTTTGAAAATCCACCTATTCGCTTGAGGAGTTTCAAAAACAACATTAAGTGTTTTGTGAGGTTTTTTTAAAATCATAGGGTACTTTGGAGCATGTTACATTCATAGCAAACTGAGGTCCAAAGCCTGAAGCTATCTTAATTCTGTAAAGAGTTTCATGCAGGTAAAATCATTTTCAAAATGTGGATGGTTATAAATGGGAGGCCTTTGCTCCATTGTGAAATGTCCTTACTATGTTAGGGCAAAATTGTACCGGGAGAGTACTGAGGTCAACCTCGCTTCAGGCATTGATAAATGCTAAGTTACCAGGAGCTGAACACTGGGAGAATTTATTTTCCCATCCAAGTGGTTCTTTGCTCTCCATCAAGAAAGAAACTGATTCAAATGAATGCACATCTCAAAAAGAAAAACATAAAATAAAATGAAAAAATCCAACCACTATTCTTCCTCTGAAAGACTCTTTAAGTGTTTTCTTTAACTGATTAAATCTTACAATCTCTTTTAAAAAGGAAATTAACTGTTAATATCCTGGGAAGTATTTGTGTTAAAGGTCATACTAAACAAAAGGCAAATCTAGACTATCTGAGGAGTCTGGAGAAGATGTTTAATGCAAATTTTTTTGAAAAAAAGATGAGTGTCACTGCAGGTCATCTCTGAATATTCTTGTTGGGGTTTCTCTGTTGGATATGCAATCTCAGCTAAATGTTTTGAAGAGGAGGAATCAAATAAATTGCCCTATTTTGGGTTTTTCTCATCTGTATACAGTTGTGCAGGTCTAGTAGACCTGAAAATTGCCCAGAGACAAACTTTTAAAAAATAGAGTGCTTTTGAGGCAGAAAATTGCTTTTCTGCAGCATGGTCTAAGGGACAGAATGTGACAGGAGGACAAGGAGTTGTCACTATGTAGCGATATTGTAAAGCATATCTTACATAACAAAAAGGATCATTTGTCTCTTTTTTCTTTCATTTTAAACTACAAAAGATTTAATTGAAACAGCTGAAGATGTGCCCTAGACCAAGAAAAAAACATTAGAGTTTACAGTTAAAACTGAAAGATCCTACTTTAAACCCCTTCCCTCCTAAATAGTTTTAAAGTTGTATAGTGCATGTGAAATGTATGTCCGTCCACCACTTCAGAAGCCTTATTCTCAGAAGGGAAAATTTAAAAAAAAAAAAAAAAGAAAAGAAAAGAAAAAGAAAGAAAAAAGCAGAAAAGTTCATTGTACATGCATGTCAAATATTAACGTGATTCTTGTAGTACAATAAGAAAAGAAAGTGGTTTGTGCTTTTGATTAGCCTCTTGATGTTTGAGAGCATTTTTGTATGGCTTAATTTTCCTTTTATGGCAGTTTGTACATATAAAACAAAATGAGGAGAGGAGTGGAGAGGGAAAGAAATGTGCCATTCATATACTAAGGATATGAGGCCTCCTTTGGGCCCATTATACATTAATGGGTCAACTGAGATTTATTAGGATATGTATATTAATCTTTATACACATTCACATACTATAATTGTTCCTTTGGTACTTTAATGTGATTAGCTGTGAATTTGTGCAATATTAACAATAATATGGTTTTCCATATTGCAGAACAGTAATAACAAATGGTTATTAAAAATGCATGTAAAGTGTGGGATGTGAAAGCACTTCCTAACTCTCAGTAATCCGATTATGTTCTGTTGTTTTTAAATACCAAAATGGTTAAGTCTTTGCTGTAAAGTGAAATCTTATATGAGAAAAGCAGAAGTTTTATGTTCCACAGAATTGAATGAATGAGTCTAAAACTGAAAGATTACTGTCTCTTTCTCATAGAGATCTGATGTAGATTTTTGCATTGTTATTTAAAAATACAGCACAAGATAGAATACAGAAGGTGAGAATAATGTCCTGTAATAAAGTTTTCATAGGAGGATGCTCTCCTGTATTGTGATGGAGTTCAGTTTAGAAAGAACTGTCTAGGATCTCAGCTACTTGCTGGACTGCCAACTCAGCATTGATACCTATGTACTTCAGCATTGTTTAAGAAGCAAACTCAAACAGGTGAGAAGAAAGGAGCCATAAATACAGTTTAGGACCAAGACTAGAGCAGAAGGGATGTGACAGCTGCAGTCAGGTAATTACAGATTTTCTGAAGAGTGTTTCAGGAGCTCAGTCTTTCTACCACTGGCCAGAATTGGGCACACACTGCCTTTTTGTAGCTCCCCATGCCCTTTTGTCATCAAGATCTAGTGCAATTGTAGCAGAGCCAGTGCATCTTCTCTGTCTTTTTAAGATTTATTAGGTAGTTTGTAGTAGTGTTCCCTTCATATGTTGTAGTAGATGGAATCATCACGTTGCTTTTACTCCTTGTGGCCCTTAAGAACCCTAGAACCTGTTTCTGGTGGCTCAGAGTTCACCACCCTGATGTACATTGTGCTGTGTCTGTGAGTCATAACAGACTCTGGATTGTATATCTTCACATCAGAGAACTGGAGTGAAGGATTGGGAATGAATTAGGATTAGCAGTGTACCAAGGACATACTGTATTCCTTTCTTCGTGTCTGTTGTACAGTCTTGTGCTCACAAGATTTGGTAACAGTGCAATACTATAAGAATTCAGCATATTGTGTATCTGTAATTCATGGGTTACATTAAGTATATGTCCTTCACATTCTAATAATTCTGTAAGAGCTAATTCTTATAAGTATGTGAAAGAGAAGAAGAAAAATATGAAGAGAATGGAAAAATAATCTTTATTTTTAGTCAAACACCCTAATTTAGGAATCAAGCAGCTTTATGAGTTTTCATGTCCTTTCAGTTTTCCATCTAGATACAGGAACTACTTGGAATTTCTGATTACAAAAAAGCTTGCTAAAGTAGTAATAAATGTGTTACTACTAGCATAATAACAAATAATTATTTTTCTGTTATGATGTTTTCTCTTATTAACAGGAGAATGAAAGAGTACATCTATTTCTGAAATGTGCTTTGGTGTTTCTTGTGGGTTATCATCTCTTTTTCTCCTGTATTTATTCCTCCCACAAAATGACTCCTACTCTAGTTTCTTTCCAGTTTGTTGAGTTTATTGTGTTCCTCTTGAGTTGGGAACTTCATTGCGCACCATATTCAAAATTTTCAATAGAAAGATTTTGAATAGAAAACTTTATGTTGGAACACCGGTAGCTTGCTCACGAAAAGCAGTAACTTGTCCAAAGTCCAAAATATATTCATATAAAGCTATGATATTTTTCCCTTTGTCAGTTCATCTGTTGCTGTGTCTTCATCAGCCTAATTTTATTTTTATTTTTTGTGTCTGACTTTTATCATTGCTACTTTGAGTAAATTGATATGCTGTAGGTAATCTTTAATACGTTGAATGTAAAAAGCTTCAACATAGATTTCTTTGGTGTTCACCTGTTGTGTCTCTCCTTATTGAGAATGCTGACAACATACTGATACTTTTGGTTTTCTGTTTTACAACCAATTATTTGTACATGAGAGGCACTATACTCTTATTCTATGATAGTGTGATTTCTTTAAGCTCTAGTCTTTTGAACCAAAGTAGTTTGATTCAAGATTGATCCAAATATTGTATTGCTATTAGAAATTAAGCAGACAGCATCCATCCAATCACTTATCTTTACATGCTCACCGATGTCATCAGAGAACACATTAGTCCTGATCTTCTTTTGCTTTGCAGTGTTTTTGTTAACCCGGTTGCCCTTTGATTCTTTAGTACACCTTCTGCCATTTGCCACATAAACTTAAGATTCACTCTTATGTCAGTTTTAAGTGTTATGAATACGTTACACATGGTAGTTGATGGTGCAAAACCTTACCATAATGGAGGTAGGAAACCACTCATTTTGACCTTGTTTTCTATAAATGCTCCTTTTCCAACTTCACTGTCTGATGGTCCTGCAGGCCCCCTGATAGAATGTGTTCTTGATATGCATGGTATATAAAAGATGTTATTTTTTTTTATGCCTTAAAAAAGTGGTCCTTAGACTTAGTTTGACCTTTTTTATTATGTTAAATTTAATCCAATGATTTTATAATCTCAACCCTGAATGAGTTTTCTTGGGCTCAAATCCACTCACAGACCTTGGGAATACCATTTTGCCATATTTCCATTTTCTTCTCCAATATTCAGAAATCTTACAAAATGAACAATGTTAAGTAACTTAAGTATAGGATTTCTAGCTGATTTATTTTTATACAGAATATGGAAAAAAGACACCTACCTTATTCCTAGTCTTAGTAATATGCAATTTCAGTAGAGGGACTTTTGTCATGCATTTTACATGAAGATGATGAGCATTCTATTGTATTCAAATGATTGTAGAATTGCTGTAAAATGACATACAGCAGGTGGGCCAGTGTCATTTGCAGAATGTCTCTCTGAGCCGCAACTTGAGCTGCGAATGTCTCTCACTGATTTATCATATTGCTTCAAGGCAAATACTCATTGCTTGCTTATCTATTCCACTTTATTTTGGTGCAATTTGGTGCCTTATTTTCAATTCATAGTTGGTCTGTCTTTTGCTTCTGCTTATTAATTTGTGGCTGTAAAAGGGAATAAGTAAAATGCAACCATAAAAAGCACAATTCTGTGCTGTGTAGTTTCAAAAGGAAGTTGAGGTAGTCCATGGCCAGTGTTTAAAAGTGCCTTTTGTCATGTGTTGTTTGCTCTTGACTTGAAGGATTTTTCTTTTAACTTTGGTATAACCTCACTAAATGTTTTGTTGTTTTGTTTTGAGAGGTTTTTTTGCATTTTATCTATATCAGACTATTGCTAGAACTGTTGTGAAGGCATGTTCAATATTTTATCTCATAATTGGTATCCTGTAATTTCGCAAGTATCTTTGGAAAATGTGTATTGCCAGGGAATGTATCAGTAGGGATGCTTACATTCATTAACAAATATATTGGAGAAATAGAATGAGGATATTTTAATTTGTTTACCTGACTGACATAGTTAATACTGTGAAATATAAACTTTGTTACATAAAATCAGATTTACTTGATTTTCAACACTTTTTTTCTAATTTAGAAAAGAGCGTTTTGTGGTTGTGAACATATTGTTTTAAATAAAATTAAGTAGAAGATTAAAACTCCTCAGAGAATCATAGAATGCTTGGGTTGGAAGAGACCTTAAAGATTATCCAGTTCCAACTCCCTGCCCAGGGCACCATCCAACCTGGCCTTGTATGGCTCCAGTGGTGGGGCATCCGCAGCTTCTCTGGGCAGTCTGTGCCAGTGCCTCACTATCCTCTCAGTAAAGAATTTCCTAACCTAAATCTCCCCTCTTTCAGTTTAAAACCATTCCCCCTTGCCTTATCGCTATCAGACCATGTAAAAAGTCAGTTCACATCTTATGTATAAGCTCCCTTCAAGTACTGGCAGGCCACAGTGAGGTCTCCCTGGAACATTCTCTTCTTCAGAGTGAATAAGTGCAGCTCTCGCAGCCTTTCTTTGTAGAAGAGGTGCTCCAGTCCTCAGATCATCTTTGTGGCCCTCTTCTGGACCCATTCCAACAGCTTATGATGAGGGGCCCAGGCCTTGACCTGTTACTCCAGATGGGGCCTCACAAGGACAGAGTTGAAGGGGACGATCATTTCCCTGACCCTGCTGGCCACCACCTATATTTCAACAATATATGCTTTCAACGCTTTGACCTGAAGAAAGCCCTTCATTTGGATTCCCTTGTTTGCAGTCTATTAATACTTCATAATATTTACAAACTATAAAACTGGTCAAAATACCTCTGAAATCAACCCCTTTTCTTTTCCCTTGAAGGGAACGCAGTGGATGTCTTGCAGACACTGCAGAATGTATTGAGCATAGATCTCCAGTGGAACTCCAGTGGTTCATACTTACCCCTATTAATAAATTCCAATTCACAATCAAGGTCCAGAATGTTTTTCTTGAGTGATCTTTGATTTTGAAAACTTTGTTAATCTGAAATTAAATA
The DNA here is from genome assembly GCA_013396635.1 of Penelope pileata. NCBI lineage: Eukaryota > Metazoa > Chordata > Aves > Galliformes > Cracidae > Penelope > Penelope pileata. The sequence continues at coordinate 20,509 of WBMW01005156.1, read as the reverse complement.
AGGATTATGGATAATAATAATAGCATTTTCATATTTGAAAGCACCTTCTTGTCTGCTGACCAAATCCATTTCTCAGTGTTCTGGCAAGCTTTTTTATGTCAAGTTGTCATTTCTTAGAGAAAGAAAGTGAAATTTCTGAAGTACCCAGAGAAACTTTATTTAGAAATGCTCTTTAGGTCTTATAGATCATACTGTAAGCCAGTTCTACTTAAAGTATAGTTCATAGTCTTATAACATGGCTAGTAAGACTTTGTTTTAAAGGAGTAATTTTCAAGGCACCTGGGGTACACGGGGACAAGTCAGGTGTCCTTCAACACATGCTACAGACCTAAGTGAAGTGGGTTATCTAACAAAGGCTAGAGTAATCCTTAATGTTGCCCTAAGCTATGTCCCATGCTGCTGCAGCCCCTGAGTAAATGTCAGACGAGGGTAGTGGGGTTTATTGTATTTTTAGCTGCAGTAGGCCAGAAGAAGGCTTCAGTTGCTATTAGCTGGTTTTATAGATACTACCAATTTCCTCTGATCTCAGAACACTCTGGCACATCACTTACACCTGGCAAACAGACCTTATGTGCTAATGGTATTCACTGTGTTTGAGGACTTATACATGATATCTATACTCTGTGGGACAGCATAGCCATGTTCAATTACTCCCAAAATTCACAACAGTCAGTTACTGATGCGTGTGATGCATAATTTATAGGATGATCACATTTTAAAATGTGTGAACTTTCCTTGATGACAAAATTACAGTTCCTTTGTATTCTTGAAAACACTGTGAATGAGCGGATAGCATTATTAAAAACATAGCTAGAAAATTCTTATATCTTCTTTGTACAGGATTCTAATTTGAAAATGAGATTTCAGTTTCATAAAATAATGATGTTTCAATTTTTTTTCCATGTTCCTGTTAGAATTCAAAACAGGTTTAAATTAGGCCAAACACTGAAAAGTAATTATATTTGTATCTGACATTTAGATCTGCAAGTGTGGCTGTGTTCAGCAAATGAGTTAAACTGCAGCAGCTTTGCTAGAGAACTGTTTCAATCCTTGTACAGCTTAGGTAGAGGGGAAAAGAAAAGGATCAAAATTCACACTATATAAGTGCATAGACATTTTGCTTGAGCAAATCTAATGTGCTGCATCTTATGACTCAGCACTTTACCATGCTGTTTAAACACCAATTCTTGTTTTCTCTACCTTCCCTGTTTCTTATTCATCTTTCTTCACACTTTTTTTTTTTTAACTTTAATTACTTTGCTTTGAAAGCACCAACAGTTTCTGACCTCTATAGAAATAAGAAGAGGGTGGTTTTGTTCTTCTGATGGATCAGATTTTCTGAAACAATTATCTACACAATACAGGTTTAGTAAATTAATTTTCAGGAGACATATGCACTTATAAAGTAACCATAAAGTCATTAGTGTATTCCATGTGATGAGATGCATGAATTTACTTTCAGCGCCAATAACTTTAGATCTGTATGAAGGAAGCTTTATAAGTTTTTTTTTTTTTCTTTTCTACACATATTTTGTCATCTGTCCTTCTTTCACCTGGTTGCTAGGCAATTCTACTTGCAATTAAAACAACACTACTTGAAGACTGAAGGCTAAATGATACCCTATCATATTTCCATCTATAAATTATTTCTTTGCCAATAGGTCCATAAGGACGGATACATTTAACTTTGTATGTTATTTACAAACTTTTCCAAATAATGTATTCTTCTAGCCTCTTGTAGCCTTCTAGCCCAATTTATTTTTAAAGCATTTATATTATTTATAGCAAGGAACAGACCGTAGTGTATTTAGCAGAGAACTGTAGGCTCTCAGGGTGAACAAAAGAAAGATAAAATGTCTTAAGATTTTTCACCTTTTTTCTGTCAGAATAAAATCTGACTCAGTGTGGAGACAACCTGCACACAGGCGTTCTCTACCCGCCAACCAGCCCAATGGAGCTTTCTTTTGACTCAGCTGGATACTGCTGCTGCTTTCAGATACAGAATGATCCTCTTTGATTTTGTACTGTATTACTGGATAAAGAGCAGGGAGGGAGAGGTGAGGCACACACTAACTGCACTGCTGTCCTGTTTATGGTTCAAGCGTAATCTTGTGGATACAGTTGGAATTTTTGTTTATTACTAAGGTTAAAAGAGGTCACTTTAAGGACTTCTAAGTCATATTGAATAATACCTAAATGTTCTTGAGTATCATATGGAAGTAATGTATTTTTAAAGTATGATTTCAAACTGATCAGAATCACAATTAACATTCAATTCAGAAAATAAAGAATAGGTTGAACTCTGCCTTTTTGAATGAAGTAGTTCAGATGTTCTCTGGTGATTTCCTTTGTAAATTAAATAATCTTTGCAAGACTCAGTTTTCTTTATGCTATATGGAATTATTTTTTCTTGAATGCTTAAAGGATCATTGGGCTATAGGCTGTAGTAACCAAATATACGTATGTAAACCATTCAGTTTCTACAATAATTAATTTTATTTCTTAACAGTTTGTATTGTTTCTGTGGCCTGGACAATAAAAACGTGAAGAATAAATGAGACCTTTCAAATGTTTGGGCAATGGAATAGCCATGGGCAATTACTGTTTCTATATAGAGTGAAATGAAGATAATTATTTTGTCCAGTTCCTCTTGGGAATCATAAATTATACACTCCTTATTCAAAGAAAAAAAAATCCTTGGAACATTACAGGAAGATGGTACTTTAATTATGTTGAGGTACCAGTGGACTCTTCTTGATTTACCAGAGGGATCAAATAGGAACTCTCAAGTTTGGCTGTTCTTACGTATCACTATTGTGTCCTTGTTTTGTTGAGTGTCTTTCAAGCGAGCTAGACCTAGAGACTTTTTTTTTATAATGAACATGTAACACTTTCAAATGCCAATAGAAATACTAATAATGCACACATTACAGCCAGGATTTCCTTTTGTCCTTAGAAGAGCAGTTCTTTATGCAACTCTTTCAGTAACAGTGAAAGTCACCTATTGTGCATTGTGCTAAAGATAACAGAGAAAATACAACTGCCGATTCAGAAAAAAAAAAGTTAGAAGTTTTCGTAATGTCATCCTGATGAATATTTGAATGTAAAAGGAAATAACAAATAAACCCAAAATCTATGAGATGAGAATTGTCCACAGTTGAATGTATTTGGATGACTTCATTTCTTTTATTTACCTGATCCACCTGGAAAACTGAACAAAAAAGGAAAACATTTCTTTTTCTGATCTCCATGCAGAAAGATCAAGCTTCATGCAATGTAAGTGGTTGAAGAGAATGGAAAACAAATTCGTTTTTCACCTCAACATTTCTCTTACGCTTTAGAAAGGAAATATTTTTTTTCTGATCTTTGGTGTAAGAGAAAAATGTAAAAGAAGATACTTTTATTTTAAAATGTACATTGTTCATACTGTCTCACAGCTCAACATGGCTTTCCTTGAAACTGTATGAGTGTAAACAGAAGCCAATATTGTTGATATTAAACTTACATAGACAGGTGCACTTTGCTTAGCCATTACCAAAAGGAAGACATTCTTTCACAAAACAAGCTCTTTGACTTTTCAGTCTGATCCCCTCAATGAACCCGCACGATTTTTGTATCACAACAGGGAGAACCGTAATTCATTACTTTATCCTACAATAAAAATCATAGACAGGGATATTTGTTTGATCCCGAGACATGGTATGTGTTTCCCCTTCCATATAGACTTCCATATGGTGGTATTTTTGCTGTTTCAGAGCAAACACATATCCCTTGCGATTGGCAATATGTATTCCTTGCCAGTATTTCACTCTGTAGTACAAGTACTGACTTCTCTCAAATCTTCTAATTAAGTTAAACTCAACCACTTAGATCCCTAGTTACTTAAAATTTTATATCTCAGGTCTGAAAAATGCTATGCTCCCAAAAGACTACATAGTGAATTACATGAGCTAGAAATGGACTGGGCATTTACCATTGACTTCATGGCATGCAGCTTCTTTGTAGACAAGAGAGTTAAGGAGAGAAAGTGTGATTTCAGTGAGGATGATTATTAGTACTTCTACAGTTAGTGCCGTTAGGATTTTAGATTTAACATTCATAAGATCATAAAATGGCTTAGTAGAATCTGGCAACTACATTTCTAATGGAGCAGCTATAGAACCAGAGCATTGCTTGAAGAATCAGACAGTTTTGCTTCAGTAATTTCAAGTGCTGTAGGAATTTGTATACATTCACCATTTTAAACTCTGTTAAATTAAGGTTAGTAAGTATACATACTTTATTGCTGTAGTTCTACCCTGCAGTGCAAGAGTATTTTAACCAACAGAAGCATCAAAAATTCAATGATATTCCCATTACTGCAATTCATAGAGTCAATACAAACTAAAACTTAAAATGTTTAACTGTGAAGAAAATGGAATCACCCTGCTAAATCTTTGCATTTCATTATAAGTCTGAATAGGTATTAAATCCAAATGCAATAGGAAAATTACCTTCAGGGGATATTTGCATTCAGCAGACCAGAAATTCTTGTTTTTCAGGCAGCTGTAGGCACAATTTATATACAACATGTTTTTTCAGAGACATTCCATACCTTGTAGTGCCTGCATTTATTTTTCTCTGTTTTTGCTTAATACTTTCTACATAACTTCCCTCTAACCATTGAACAGCTCTAAATTTATACATTTAAATTATTTTAATCTCTTTAAAAATATGGCTTTGATACGATTTCAAATAAAAGTAAGCTAACTCTTTTAATCCCTTATTATACAAATTCATAATTTACTGGTATAAAGTGAGAATTCTCTGACACTAAAAGCGGGCTCCACGGTGCTGTGCACCATTTTGTTTGCAACTTTCTTTAATAGTAATTTTGTGTTATTTACATTTTTCCTGCGAGGAAGTTGCTTGTGATATTGAGGAAGTCGCTTAGCTTCACTGTGCTTTCAGCATATGTTAACAATTTTTATTTAAAAAAACCATATTATTATTGAAAAATTCTTAGATAAATAATATGTATTCCCCTTTGTTACTGACATACAAATTGTTTCATATTTCATGTTGCAATCAATGCTTTCACAACTCAACCTGAAGTGGAAGAAGAGATGCAATGGATTCCTTGTCACACCACTGTCATTTGTTTTGAGTTTTGTGTCAACTTCATAGTGCTTTTCGCAATTCCACACATCAGCTCTGTCTCCAAAATGTCAGATGCTCATTGCAATGGAGATCTGGTTCAGCCATGTTCTCCTATGTAAAATTGTGCCTCCCATGTAAAACCAGCTTTGATTTCTCTGAATGAATTATAGTGATACTTCTGAATGCAATAGAACTATTTCTTTCTAGTTAGGCAGTTGCATTTTCTGTTGTTTTCTGTAGCTCTTAAAATTTATTTTTGATAAGTAGATTAAAAACATGTAAGCATTATGAACATTTGCCTTCCTATAATCTGCTTATATACACTCTGTAGACCAGCTATGACATTTTCACATTTGTAGTTTAAACTCTGTACGTAGTCTTTGTTTTCCTTTTTGTTAAAATGCTACTCAATTGGATCATTTTTTTAGCTTATTTTGAAAAGGTTAGCTAATTTCTCAGCAATGGCTCTTTATTTTGGAATACAGCCTTAAAAATTTGTCAGTTCTAGAAACACATATATGCATGAAGTTGTGAAGAAAATCTCTTCAGTCTTTATAATTTAACTTAGAATTAACTTAGAACTTAGATTTGCTAAGTGTTATGACAAACTGATGATGTGTTATCTGTAGGAAAGAAAGGAAATCTTGAACAATATCAGATAGTCAGAAGGATGCTTTTAAAAATGTGATTGTTTAAGACAAAATGTGAGAATAAATGAAGGAAACAATTGTGAGGGCAAATTAACTAAAGTCTTATGGTCTCTTTAGTGTTTGCCTATGTCTGGTCTCCAGATAGCAGTATTCTGGTAGCATCGTGGAGATTTTATGTAGCCTGTACACGAGGGACCACTTGAGAGCCATGTATCTTTGCATGCTTTCTACACCAGGAACAGAGCCCTGGCTTCATCTTGATCACTCTCATCTCTTGGCCAGATCAGAGCTTTTCTTCTTCATGTTCTTGAAGTCTGCTGTAGTCCACTCTTTCTTTGTAGCACAGTGATGATTCTGCATTAGCTCTCTGCTTTTCCTTTTCAGCCTTGCAGATTTCTTTTCCTATCTTTTCTTTGAAACCAAACAGAGTTCCTAGCTTCATACACATGCCTTTGATGCTGTGTGACTCTTTGAAGCTCATCCAAACCTGCTCCAGTTTCTTTGAAGGAATCAGGGAAACTAATGTTGTGTCAACCCTTCCTCATAACTCCGTCATGCCATCTTTGGAACAGAATATGAAGAAACGCTGGCATCAGAGTAACTTCAAAAGCCACAAAAACCTTCTCACTTGAGTCACTGGCATGTGGAAAGAAGAAACATGGCATCAGGTATTAAACTTAGTTTTCTTTCCTACCAGTACACCCCTGTAGCTATTCTGTGACCACAAAATTCCCCAGAAGGAAATTTTACAGGAAAACCTTACTGGGAAGAAGTGATATTCCCCCTGCATGCATACACAACTATTTATCATCTTTATGTCAGTATGCATGGTCTAAAAATACAGTAGTGCTGATTCACAAAGTACCCTGGCATCCTCTTGCAGACTCCTTAGTTGCTTATAGGGATGCTGCTTGTTCAGCCCTCAGCTGCTTTATCATTTGACCATGTCTGAAGTAGAAGTGGAGTTGAGGGAATCATTCCCTATACTTTTCCCTAATGCACTAATGGTGCAACTTCTTGGGGAACAGCAGATTGTCATTGCCAAAGAATCCTATGCATCCCACATCTGAAATGCAGGAAAGCTACAAGTCCTGTCAGGAACAGAAAAGTTGGTTCCTCCTTAAGCTTTCTTTAGAATCATCTCACTTAGTGGATATTCTCTACCACTTCTTTCTCCCTTTTAGATACAACTATTATCATAAAGATAGAATATTCATGTTCTCCTGGAACCTGCATTGGTCATTTGGTAGAGTTGCGTAGATTCTTGTGGGACTATATCTAGAAGAACAGATACATCAGACCAGGAGAAAATGCATACATTTTCTTTCTTTGTTGTCCACAATAAGTTCCTTAGTTCCCCCCAAGGCAGGGGGTGCTTCTGGACCTTGTTTTTACCAACAAGGATGGGCTTGTTAGGGATGTGAAGGCTGGGGGCAGCTTGGGATGCAGCGATCATGAGATGCTGGAGTTCAGGATCCTGAGTGGAAGAAGTAAGGTTAAAAGTAGGATCACTACCCTGGACTTTCGGCGAGCCAACTTTGACATCTTCCAGGGCCTGCTTGGAGGTATCTCATGGATCTCATGGTGCTGGGTCTAGTCTTGTTCAATATAGAATCATAAAATGGTTCAGGTTGGAAGGGACCTTAGAGATCATCTTGTTCCAACCCCCCTGCCATGGGCTAGGACACCTCCCACTGGACCAGGTTGCTCAAAGCCCCATCCAGCCTGGCTTTGAATACTTCCAGGGAGGGGGCATCCGCAACTTCTCTGGGCAACCTGAATCTGATATCTTCATCAAGGACCTTGATGAGGGGATAGTATCCACCCTCAGCAAGTTCGCTGATGATACGAAGCTACGAGGAGTGGCTGACACACCAGAAGGCTGTGCTGCCATTCAGCAAGACCTGGACAGGTTGGAGAGTTGGGCAGAGAGGAACCTGATGAGGTTTAACAAAAGCAAGTGTAGAGTCTTGCACCTGGGGAGGAATAAC
>WBMW01005156.1:0-12409 GCA_013396635.1 Penelope pileata | reverse complement strand
CAGCCCCTTCACTGGTGGAACTGAGAATTAAAATGTCCTTGGCTCTGTTCAGTGCTGCCGGATGTTATCAGCCTTGTTTTTCTTCTAGAACCAAAACACAGCTTTGTAGCAGACATTTAAGAAAGAAAGTTTCAGTTAGAAACTAAGACAGGATCTTATTAATGTCTACAAATATCTAAAGTGTGGGAGGCAAATGGACATGGGGAATCTCTTTTCGGTGGTGTTTGGGGACAGGACAAGGGGAAATGGACTAAAACTGGAGCACAGGAAGTTCTGCACCAATGTGCAGAAGAATTTCTTCACGGTGCGGGTGACGGAGCACTGGAACAGGCTGCCCAGGGAGGCTGTGGAGTCTCCTTCCCTGGAGATATTCAAGACCCGTCTAGACGCCTACCTGTGTGACCTGCTGTAGGGAACCTGCTTTGGCAGGGGGTTGGACTCAATGATCTATCAAGGTCCTTTCCAACCCCTACAATTCTGTGATTGCTTGTAAAGAAAGAAGTTAGACCCATTTCTTTAGGCGATATGAAGGAACTGAGGTTTTGCTAATGTAATTTTTCCGTTGCTCTTCAATTCCACATTCAAAATGGGTTTGCTAATGTTGTAAATAAAACTATTTAAAATAAGTTAGTTTGGGATCTCATCCTACTAGATTTTAGGAGACATCTTTATTTTTTCCTGCTTTTAAACTTGTCTCGGAAGAAAGACACTGCTTCAGGGTGCAGTTGATGCATTTGACAACATGGTGTGATCAACAATGGCAGCAGTTGCCCTGTGGAGACACCTTTGTCCCCAGACTGCTACACTATCAGTTCTGCAAATTATGGTTTCAATTAAAAACATGAAAATACACTGGAGAACTCTATCTGCTTCCATCTTAAGGCAGCCACCATTGCATTCTATTTTTCAATTGTTCTTTGGGTTTCAGTTTGCCTGTCAATATGGCACCACCTGTGAAAGCCTAATATATTTCATAAACAGACTTTGCATACTATACCCCACAGCTACATAGTCCAGGTTCTGGAAATGCCATCCTGTAGGTCTCTCTCTCAGAGACCCTTCTCACAATATCCGCCTTGATATAGTGTGATGGCAATTGTGATTGTATTTACAGATCGTAGAACAAAGTCCCTTAACAGATAAAAGGAGTTTTATGACAACTGCTCTATCTATATTTATAAAAAGTAATTTGTGCTGAATTCCTGTTTCAAACTTAAGAATCTACATGCTTTAACTGAAGTTCAGTATTCCCCTTGCTTCCACAAGGGAGGTTGGTTTGCAACTCTCACTCTGCAGGAGCTTCCATAGCTCAGTTTTCACATCAGAAATACCTGCAAATCATGCTAGGCTACTATTAGTTGGCCTATTGTCAGAAACGAACAATTCATGTCCTTTATCTTCTTATGTGACAGCCTTTTGAATCTTTTGTATGGTCTTTTCTGCATTTATCTGTAAAAACAGTCTTTATGATCTCTCTCCTCTGCAACAAGTATAGCTGAGATTCAAGTTCTTACAGTTAATTCTTTTGCACTGTTTTCCATGAGGACAAGTGGTAAGATCCACCTAAAGCTTTAACCAAAAGAGAAATTTGACTTTCATGTATTGAAGAAAGTTAACTTGCTTGTCATCTTTCATAAACTTGACGCTGCTTCTCTGAAAACAAATCTGCAAAAATTAGATGTTATAATGAGGACGTGACCTTGCAAGAACAGTCTTTTTTTTGTCAGAAGCTGAAAGACCCAAGGAGCTGCCAGTCCCCTCTCAAAGATGTCTGGTGTGTAAAAGAACACCATCAAAATCACTAAACCTTTTTTTCTTATAAAAGGTCCACTTGGATGCAATTCAAGCAGAAACAGTGGCTTTCCCATGAACTTTCTAGTATTTGACATTTGTTGTACAGCCACCTGGAGCTCCTTTCAAACTATCACTAAATGTTATGCACTTCCTGAAGTGTCTAGAAAAATTACTGTCTTTGAGAAGTCCAGCTCTGAGTCTTTAGTTAAGTAGAGAGTGTGAAGAACTCCTCCAGTTGACTGTAAGGGATACTATTTGGAATCCTTACCATATAAGTTTAAAAAGGGACAGTCACTCCACAAAAAGATAAATTACTGACCTGAAACTATTACTCTTCAAGATGACTATATGCATATTCAGAGTTCTCTCATATGACTGTCCCTCTCAAAATCTTATCTAACCTTTTGGCTATACCATCAGAGGGAAACTGAGCATTAGGAATATAGTGTGCTTTTCTTTTTTTTTTGCTTTGTGGATAGCACGTAGGAACAGGACATGGGAAGTGTCTTTATGGAAATTGCTACAATAGGACCTCTTGGGACTACCAATGCTAATGTATTGGAAAACCACAGTGTGAACTGATGTATAGATAATACCTCTTCTGAAAAAATTGCAACATTACCCGTCTTTATATCATATTAAATATTCCTTTCTGTCAGGAGTATACAGTTGCTAAGATTATGTATCTTCAACAGAAAAAAGGATAATGCATTCTTATTTCATTTCCAATAAAGGTATTAAGAAAGTTGTCTTACCATAGAACAGGCACAAACACTCCATGAGCAGAATGTGCTCAGCCCTCCATCCTACCATGGCATAGGTCCATTTACAGTCCCCAAAGCATTCAGAAAAAACTTTTAAAAACATTTGGCATCTTCTCCCATTAAGTAGATGTTAAAGGTGGTCCAGAGGAGAGCCGCAAAGATGATCAGAGGGCTGGAGCACCTCTCCTATTAAGACAGGCTTGGAGCTGGGCTTGTTCAGCCTGGAGAAGAGAAGGCTCTGGGCAGACTTCATTGTGTCCTTCCAGTACTTGAAGGGTGCTTATAAAAAGATGGAGACTGACTTTTTACATGGACAGATAGCAATAGGACAACTAATACATAGCATTAGTTGGTGACATACTTTATTCACACAAAGTAAATATAAATACGATATTGAAATCTAGAAAACTGCTGATTTTTAAGTCAGTGGTTGATACTTCTTTCCTCGTCAGTGAGTCAAATGCTGAATTCAGTGAATTTGGAGAAGAACATTTTGACAGTAGTAAACATACTTTGTTTTCAAGAATTACAATGGTATTTCAGTCGTTACTTCAAAACGTATTTCACAGATGTCTGCCAAATGTGAAATCACTCATCATTACATGCTCATTAGTATGGGGTCAAACTTCAGTTTTAGGTAAGGCTTTAAATAGCTCGCAATGCTTATCTGTGTAGTCTCTTTGGATTTGGATTCCCACTTATGAAATGGAAATCTTGACCTTTGCATTTAACTGTAGTGATTATCTCCTTTTTTCCATCTTCTTTTACTTTCTTTATGTTTTTTTTTCTTTTTTCTTTTTTTCTTTTTATTTGGTTTGTTTGTTTAAGGGCGTGCATGGCTTTTTTTTTTGTAATTCTTCAGCAATGTGTGTGCTAGCAGCTCCATGATAAATCCAGAAAATTTAATTGTTTTTTATTATGCTGTCCTTTTGACGTATACAAAACACTGAATTACAAACTCCGCTTTGAATTGTCGTAAGTGATGACCTTGCTTTAATATGTTCATTGCTAAATATCCCTCTACGTTTTTATTTGTTTCTTACTTTAGTCTAGTAAAGAATAACACCTCTGCTAGTGTCAGAAGTCATCCATGCATTATCACAAATATGAGAAAGTGCTAAATTTTTTTTTCTCTCATCATGTTACTGCTTTCATTCAAAGATGGTAAAATATTCTTTCTTCAGGTTTACGTGCAAAGAGCAAAAATTCCTTTAATATTTAAACTTTTGACATTACTGTGCTTTCACTGGGAAAATATGTAAAGCTTTCTGCATATATCTATTCATTTTCTTGGTGATCATAAATAGCTTTTGTACGATTTGACAGCTTGGATGTTCCCTCCTGAATTAGGTTCAGGCCATTTGTTGGGTAGCAAGGGGAAACTCATATGACAGATGCCTATGCTGGCAGGCCTAGAAGAGTTCTAACAGCAGAGTAGTTATTCTTTGGTCATTGCTCCTCTGTTCACAAAAGCCTATTCCCCCCCCCCTAGATAATTAAATAGCTACTAGTCTAGCTCTAAAGTTATTTTTAGATAAGGTATAATATAAAAGCTGTAGAAAAAGACTTGTACTTCTGTGCAAGTATTTTAAATTTTCCTTAGACTTATGTATTTGAAAACATTTGTGCCATTTTATGACCACTTCTTCAAAAATGCAATATTACAAAACATAATGATGTACTGTGTGACTACTTATTAATACAAATATTACACACTTCTGTTATTGCCCATAGTTTCAGAAATTTATTTCCAGCAAAATATGAAGCCCTCATCTCAAACTATCTCAACAAAAACCTTTTTCTAAACTGTCTCCAAAAATGAATATGTATATGAAACAGCAAAAGGTATTTAATAGAAAATAAATGTGTTCTTAGTTGTAAGTGGCTTTTAAGTGTTTGACAGAGTTGTCCACAAGTATTGTTTCTCAGTTAAATGAAAATGCAAATGTTTAAAAATAAACTCCTAAGAAAACTGTTAGTACCAAATCCTTATATGCTTATTTTCTTGGGAGTAGAAAATAATTTATATAATGCTCATCATTCCTACTGTCATACAATTGGATGGCAAAACTAATAAATGCTCTTCCCTGCATGGACTCACAATTTCCAATGTGTCAGCCAGAACAACATTCCTGTAGCTATACCTACATCATTCCCTGATTCCATTATTATCATGCTGGAGGCTAGACTGTGATTTGATACTAGAAGGTCCCTGGTAAGGGAACACACAGTGAAAGCGGCTACATTGCTAAAGAATCTAAAAAGAGAGAAGGGTGTCCTCGGTCAGATGAGTAGTTTTTGGAAATACCAGGCTGCCTGTGAGACATGGAGAGTAAGGTTCAGCAAGGGAAGGAGCAAAGCCATAAATAAATGAGGTTTGTGCATGAGAATTCACAGCAAAAGTGTCCATCCATATTCTTATTTAGACACTTTTAAGTTGGTGACTGGGTAGCTTTAAAAAAGTCTATGCAATTGTTTGCCTAAATATGGTTTTAGACATCTAATTTTAAATGTGGTAATGCTGACCATAGCTTCTCAGGACAGTGAGTAGTATACAATTTTCAAGATAGTAGATCTTTCATGTATGAAATTCTATTATCTACTGAACTTTCAGTTGACTGTTCAGGTATTGCCTTTTCTCCTATGCTAGCAGTCCTGAAGACAAAAGAAGTTTGATAACAACATTTAAAATTTAAGTTGAAATGCATTTGCTTTTCTCTGGAATATAAAACTACATATAAAGCATATAGGTTTAATTTTTGAATTCTTAGCGCAAAAGTAACAGCAATGTCATGGTATTCTGTTATGCTGCAGTGTCGTTTATCCATACTTGACCAAAGGATCTGCCTCATGCTTTACCTTCTTCCACTTACTTTGAGTTAGAAGGCGAGGAACTACTAATGTTACATTATGTATATTGCAGTGCACGCAATTCACCAGTATGTAGAAATTCATCCGTTCTGTGCTCAGTTTCTGACAGTATTCATCTTGTGCAGATGAAAAAACTGATGTATAATTGTTTTCTACTGTGAAATGATGATATCTTCCGCAGGAGCAGGAAATCTCTATCCCTAAATTTTCAGCAAATAGGCAGATTGCATGTATATTTTCTTTCAGTAGCACCCGCCCATTCCCTCATCTTTAACACTGAATCTTCTTTGGGGACATGGAAACCAGGACAAAAAAGGAGAGTTATCTTTTCTGTGCCGTATGGCCAAAATCTCCGAAGTCAGACCCGGCTTTGGGCAGCATAAAGAGACTATTTCATCTTCAATTTTCTCTATTGCTTTACAATAACCAGTTTATTTATTCCAAATAGTATCTCATTGTTTATTTATGACAGGGTGGGTATGGAATAAGGTCTTTTTTTCCATAGTTTCTGATATGTATTAAGGCCTCCAGCACATTGGCTCCAGTTTCCTGCCTCTCACTAGCCCTTTTCTGTGCCACCTTGTTTTTTCATTCTATTTACCAAAATTTCTTTGTCTGAGGACATTCATGGAAGCAGAAATAAGTGATTTTTTATCAGCATGTTGATGAGGTATTTCAACAGTGTTCAGAAGAACTGACGAGGTTTACCTTTACCGTGCTGAATTACAGAGCATTTATATATACACAGTATAAACTCATGCCAAAGACTGAGTGGTGTAGATAGCCTCTAAAAGAGTAAAGGAAAAATAAAATGTATTTGTATTGTTCTTCTGTTGCTATTTTGATTAAGGATATTTCCTTCAAAGAAAGTACAGTGGAATTTTAGCTGTTGCTGCTTTCAGACAAACATTCAGATAAAAGGCAACATGGGATCATTTTGAGACAGTCAAGTTGAAATCAAAGAGAATTTTCAACAGGTTGGCAGTCCTTATGTCTGAATAAATCCTAAAGCTCTGGTCTGATGTGATATGGAAGATGAAGTGTTTGAGGCTTTTTTTAACAAGCAAGTGAAACTTAAGGTTTCATGTCATTTGAATAAGAAGGCTTCTCTATCTCAGTAAATTGATCTGTTATAAATCTCTTTTTTTTTTCTCTATAATCACATGTGAACAGTGTCCAGAACCTAGTCAAAACCCCATAATAGTAGCCAGTGGACATAACCTTCCATCGTGTTTTTTACAAATGATTTTTTATATGCCTGCTTTGTGCATTCTGCCTTTTAAAAATCAAAACAGGTTATCTTCTGGTATCTCTCTATCAAGCCTAGGTTTTCTCTAGAAAGGCTATACAAATTTTAATAGCTCAACTTCAGACTGGGAAAAGAAAATCTAACTAGTAGCCAATAGGAAATCCGAGCTAGATCAAATAGAACAAAATGTCTGCTGGACTTTACTTTGATTTCAGTATTCATTCAGAATAAAAAGATGAAATAATTGCTTCATTGAGGACACTTGCAAAGCCCCTAGATTTTCAAGTGCCAGGAGTTTGCTTCAGGTGAGTAATTAAACTGTCAAATCCCCAAACTGAGAAATAAAAGCTGAACAGAAGGTATTTCTTTGCAAAGTTCAGTATTCCTGTTTATATGTAGAAGCCAGATGACCTTGCTACTCTATACATTTCAACTTCAGCCTCACGCATTGGAGGGGCTTCATACAGGAATATGCATCTTCATGCATTTGTGTGCATTGTGTGCAGCTTCGTATACTGCAAGGACTGATTTGTACTCACATTTCTGCAGTGCAGCATCTGTGCAAGGCAGCAGTTACGATTTGGAGGTTGTTCAAAACTGTGAGGTACACATCTTCAGAAAAGGTAATTTTCTCAAGAAATAGGATTGTTTTTTAAGTCCTTTCACTGTAAGAAATCTCAGAGATGACAAATGTAAGAGTCTTGCTGGAAGGGAAAGAAGCCCACCTCATATGCACACTCAGAGGTAATGTAGATCCCTAGATTTCTACAAAACAGCATACTTAGCTTTCTATTTCAGAGGTATTGTGAACTACAAGAAATGAAAAAAGAATTTTTCACTTTTTCAAAGTAATGTTCACTAGTTTTGACCTGGTTTAGTTTTGTTAGATTAGGCTCTCATGGGCATCCATGCTACATCCCTTCAGTTTAATTTTACTTGACAAGTTTGAGTCTTAATATTTGTTAATTAACAGTTCATCCTCTCATCAAAACTGCAGAGCTCCCAGCTGATTGGCTAGTGTGTCCCTAAAGCTGTGCTATACATAATTGTTGCACCTGTTACAGCATTGCGAGGCACTGCAACTCCTTGGGATTTAGATCATTCTGAAGCTCGATATATTAGTGCTTTATTTTTCTCTGTTTAGTTCTTAGCCTTGACGTTGTTCTGTAAGTGATTTCTCTGCATCCCAGTTGTCATATGCTGGTATCAATTTTCTGAGGGAAATAAGTGAAATATTATGGGAGTAAAGAAGCCTATCATCATTAGTTAATCAATTAACTAACATAGTGCTAAAATGTTTTCATTAAACTCTTTGATTATGTGGAAGACCTCCTTCATTTATTAATGTCGTGTCCATCAATCTAATTAATACATTTTTGTGGATATTATTAATATATTATAAAAATATTCTTGTTACATGTTATGTGTGCAAAGTTTTCATTTTCAATTGCAGAACTATAGAAATGCCATTATATTGTCTGAAATTATGTTGAAACATTTTTGAAGTTTCAAGACGTTGTAAGAGAGCAAAGGAGTTTGAGCTTGCAAGTGAGGCATTGGTTAGGTTATGTAGGATGAAATAAGTGAAAACTCTCAAATAGATTTTAATGGGAGCTTACAATTTAATTAACCATTTACCAGGACTACATGGACTCCCATCACATTAGTAGTCAGACTTTTAACCAACTCTGTTAAGAAGAACCTGGAAAAAGGGAAGAAGAAAATAAATCCCTGAGAGAAAGAAGTTTTTTGCTTCCTGCCAAATTATGGCACATGCTATGTTTTACTCTTTCTACTTGCAAAATGATGCTTCCATCTTTGGTCTGATGCATCCTTTGTAGATGGGGCATAAATGTATGAGCTTCCCTTGCTCTCATTTCTAGGAGCAATGCATTCTGCAGTCCCAAGTTTCTTCATCTAGCTGAGGAAACAGTGGAAAAAAGTTTTTATTAGCTAGCAGGAAGACTCAATTGTCTCAAAAAATGGAGAAAAATAGTTTTTGTAAGGCCAGAAGTTATTCTAAATGCTTATTGCTGCAATCTCTAGTCACTGCTATGACTGCAATCACTGTTACCAAACAGGGAGGTGCGTATCATTGAATTTGAGAAGTGTGTGATTCAAAATTTTGGGCTCACAAAGTGTTTCTAACAAACAAAGCATAATAAAAGTAAGATGATACAGTAGCACTATATCTGAGATTCACAAAAAGTACATGATGTACTGAAGCAGCTGTCATTTCAAAAATAAGGATTTCTTTAGGGTATGCGTCTTTTGAGTTTGTTTGTTTTTTTTACATTTTTTTATTGATGAAAACCCAATGCTTGAAACTGCAGGCAGGAGGATGCCTTAGGCAGACAAGCATGTCAAAATTGGTTCATGGAGTGACTTTTACTATTCTTGCTATTTAAAGACCTGTTTTCACAAGCTTAATACTAATGATCCCTAAGGAAAAATACAATTAAAACTTAGTCATACCAAAAGCTGAGGTTCTTCTGATTCAGCAAACTTGTAATCTTGATATTTAGTAATTTACTTGTAAATGTCTTAGTGCTAATGATACAAGATGTATGCATTAGCTTCTGTTAGAATAATGCTGCTTCTCCAAGCTCACATGACGTGCTTTGGCCTTTCTGAGTGTGCTTCAGTCTACCTTGTCTATGTGTCTGTAAGACTTGCAGGAATTCTGATTGGCAGAATTAGTATTATTGTCATTTAAATCAGAGCAGAACTGTTATGCCCTTCAAAAATCATACTGCACAACCCCCCATACAAACTTCCATTCTCCTCAAAAGATTCATAAAGTGTGAAGAATGTGAGCGTCTTTGCATTCAAATGTACAAATAACTGACTTCTGTTGGTTATTTTATTTTCCAATTTGAAAACTGAAGGATAATGATTTGAAAGATCTTTCAAAAATATTATTGGCTATTCTGGATTTTAATCACAGATTCAATGTTTATTTTGAGGAAATTAGTTTTTTCTTTCTAAGTCAAATGCACCAAGTGAGAAAAATGTCTTAGCTTAATCAGTGCAACATGAATACTTCCATTAATGTTTTCATAGTATCTTTACAAAAGGTGTTGCAGTAAGATGCTTCACATCTCTTCCGTGGTGTGACTAAACTGTAAACTGACTGTAAACAAACAAAAACTTTTCAAGATTTTCATTATGACGTTTTGATCACAGGACATAGATCTCCTTTTCCCATACAGACTTTTTCCAGTCAACCTCTGGAGAGAACCTGGGGCAAATCTTACTCCTTCTGTTGCTTTGATCATGCAGTAGAATAAAAAAGTAGATACCATTTCTTTTTCAAATGAATAACACTGTATTTCAGTTCCCTTAGCTGCAGCTCAGAACTTTGTTGCCGCTTTGCTTAGCAGAAATATGATTACACCAGTCACACCGTTCTAATCTGAACCTTTGGAATAATTGTTGTAGGATAAGTTAATTATGTAATTATCACTTACTGATTGCTTACATTAATAAATAAGTTTACAAATGAAGAAAGTTTATTTCACTTATTGCAAAATTTTTGTTTTAAACAAAGAAAAAGCCTTTTTACAGTAATTGACAGTTTTTAACTAATTGGAATAGGAATATGTTTGAGGACTCATTTTAATTTCTCTACCACATTTCTTTAAATCCTGGTCTGTTGATTTCACACTACTCAGGTTTTCATATTCAGTATCAATAATGAGCAAGCACAATCAATCTTCTTTAGAATGAAAACATCTTCATTAAGGTTGTTTTAGGATAAAATTGTGTTCTGTGACCAAAGTTCACAAGATCTATGTCTGTTCACAGAATCAAAATTCCAGGATTAGGGTTGGATTCTGTTTGTCAAGGGAACTGTGAGCTTTTAAAAAACTAGAATTTACAACTATTTTCAAAGCTGTTAGAAAGAAAAAGGAATAGTTCAAAGAAAAAAAATGCTTTATTACTATTTTTCATGGTGGGAGTTTAGAATAGCATCCTTACCAGCGACACTCTAGGAAGAAATACAATTAAAAGACTCAGAGAGAGTCTTTTACCTTTAGTAATTTTAATCAGTGATACATTTCCATAAACACATTTTTTCTGTAAACAATTTGCAAGGGAATGTATTTCATGCTGTTTTAACATGCTGAGACCAACTTTATTCTGATACATTCAGGTCTTTTAAAACAACTGAAATAGGACCCATTCTGTGCTTGCTGGAGGGCGCCATGTCACAAAGATTATAAAGCTATAAACGACTGCATTCTCCCTATGACTGGCCTTGAGACATCTAAAATTACTTATTATTAGACAGTTGGCAAATAACCCTTTCAAATCTTTCATCTTGTTAAAGCTGTAGGTTGTTGGTTACCACACAAGCTGTAGGTAGAGTTTATCTTAAATGACTGATTTTTTTTTCCACTGGCGTGACAACATGGTTCTTGTAACCATTTTGTAAGTCCAATTTGAAACAGCTTCACTCCACCCTCTGTGTGGCCTAGGGTTAAACTGCAGGTCTATGATTACAGAGATCATGATGTCAGAGATGTTTGGACAGACAAAAAAATTTGTTTTTCACTAATCAGTAGGCTCATCCTCCTCAACTAAATGAGAGCTAATGGGATATTCTTATGTTATTCTGGCTCCCACTAAACCAACTACTAGAACAGTGTTTTATCTGTCTCATTCTGGTTTGTGTCATGAAAGGAATTGTCGTGGTTTGACTCAGCAGATAGCTAAGTTCCACACAGTTATTCACTCACCCTACCCCCTCCCCAAATGGGACAGGGGAGAGAAGTAGAGAAATATGCAGTAAAACTTGTGGGTTGAGATAAACGCTATTTACTAAGATAGTAAAGAAAGCCAAGTAAATAACAGTATATATATATATACAAAGAGGATACGCAGAGCAAGGGCTCACAGAGAGCAGCGACCCTTCCTCCTGGCTAACTTCTTCCATGACAAAAGCAACAGGAAATCCCAAAAAAACAATCACATGATGTTATATGGTATGGAATAGCTCTTTGGTCACTTTGGGTCAGCTGCCCTGGTCCTGTCCCCTCCCAGTTCCCAGCTCCTTATGCCCCCCTAACTGTTTCACTGGCAGAGGAATGCGGAACTGAGTATGTCCTCAGCTCCGTTCGACACTGCCAGGATGTTATCAGTTTTGTTTCTCTTCTAAGGCTAAAACATAGCTTCATACTAGACACTATGAGAAACATAACTTCTGTTAGAAACGAAGACAGGAATATAGACAAATGAGCAGACTTCCTGCTTTTTCCATCAGATCCATCACTTCCAACACCTTTCTTTGCCACAAAGATTATCACATATTGCTCTGTGTGTATATGTACAGCCATACATGCATAAATATGACAAATATACACACACAGAGTATTCTTGAGAATCTGTGGTTTTTATATGAGGCAACGTAGCAAGTAGGTCTGGGAATTGTTTTAAATGAAGGAGAAGTGAAAATAGAGGTACTTTTTAAATAAATGATTATTATTTTCTATTCTTTTTCTGTAATTGTCTATACAAATATCCAGAGTATAAAAAAATGAAAAGTCATCCCATAGTTAATCTATATGTTCTGTGAGTAAATCTAACAAAACTTCTTTCTTTTATAGACTGTTGTGTCCTACGCGCTTTTTTTGCTAGGATTTTTGTTTTTGCATTTAGCTGTCTATATATACACATCATTTTTATTAAAACACTGCAGTTGTATCTTCTATTGTCCTAGTTTCTAACA
>WBMW01005154.1:16419-46158 GCA_013396635.1 Penelope pileata | reverse complement strand
GGCTCGCCTTACGGGACTCAGGGACAGCCTTCTCCTGTCCTTTAAGATTTCCGTCTTGAGGAGCATCTAGGCTTCCTGGACACCTTCACCCTTCAGGAGTGACTCCCAAGGGACCCTTGCAACAAGTGTCCTGAACAGGTCAAAGTCTGCCCTCTGAAAGTCCAAGATAGCAGTTTTGCTAGTCACCCTCCTGACATCACCAAGAATAGAGAATTCTACAATTTCATGGTCACTCTGGCCGAGACAGTCCCCAACCTTCACATCTCTCACCAGTACTTCTCTGTTAGTGAAGAGCAGGTCTAGCAGGGCACCTCCCCTGGTAGGCTCTCGTACAAGCTGGGTCAGGAAGCTATCTTCCACACACTCTAGAAACCTCCTGGACTGCTTCCTCTGCGCAATATTTCCAGCATATATCCGGCAAGTTGAAGTCTCCCGTGAGAATGAGGGCTCGTGATCGTACAACTTCTACGAGCTGCTCATAGAATGCCTCATCCATCTCTTCATCCTGATTAGCTGGTCTATAACAGATCTCCACCAAGATGTCACCCCTACAGACCTTCCCCCTGATCCTTATCCATAGACACTCAACCTTATCGTTTCCAACCCCAAGCTCTTCAACATCAAAACACTCTTTAATATAGAGAGCCACACCACCACCCTTCCTTCCTTGTCTATCCCTTCTGAAGAGCTTATAGCCATCCATCACAGTACTCCAGTCATGGGAATGGTCCCACCATATTTCAGTAATAGCAACTAGGTCATAGTTAGCCTGCCACACAATAGCTTCAAGCTTCTCCTGTTTGCTGCCCATGCTGTGTGCATTGGTGTAGATGCACGTCAGCTGAGACATCTGCCTCACCCTCAGCTCCAGCATTGTTCCCCTAGGCTCTTCTCTGGTGAGCCCTGTTTTATCCCTGTCCCCCGTCATAGCTAGTTTAAAGCTCTCTCAATGAGCCCTGTTAGCTCCTGTGCTAGGATTCATTTCCCCCTTTGGGACAGGTGTGTTCCATCCACGGACAACAGACCAGGGGACAAGTAAACTGCCCCATGGTCAAAAAACCCGAAGTTCCTGTATCGACATCAGCCTCTCAGCCAATTATTCATTACCATTCATTACTAATTATTAATTACCAAGTCATCAGAACTCTGTGTAGCATTTGTAATAAGTCATAAAATTTCTGGATAAGTTAATTGTATTTGAACAGCTATATCTCTATTTACTGGAATTTATTAAATTAAATTAAACTGAAGTAAATTAAAGAATTTTCAAAAAAAAATCACCAGTCTGCCTGATAAAAACTGGCATCAAAAGCAATTTTTTTCTTGAATTGTTTTCTCTCTGTTAACTAAAAGTACAAGCTCTAAGATGACAATAGAGACCCTTTTCAGAAAACATGGAAAAACAACTTCAGTGTAGACTGCTACTCTATAGCCCTTTCATTACTATAATTCCATTACTGGCAGAAAACCTCCGATTTTATATTTACTCTGAGTGGACCAAGGACTAGGATTTTTGAGGCTTACTTTGTCTGGATTTGTCTTGATTCGCTAGAAATTTTTTTTAGCTTAGTTAATAGTAATTCCCTCACAGCCAGGTGGCTGTTATATAATTACTTTCAGTTTTTATTTAGCTTTGTGTGATTTTCTGGTAAAATAACTGTTCTTATACTAGTATTGGTATATATTTAACTAATAGTACTAACTCATCGCTAGAACATCGGCTGTCCATGCAACTGAAGTTACATACCTACAGACTTTGTCTTTACGTATGTTGTAAACTGTTGTTCCATATGAGGATATTCCAACTCAAATACTAATTTGAAACAGGTTTTGTATATACATTTTTATTTCTCTATATGAATATACTGTATTTTACGGTGCAAGGCGCAATAGTGTATCACAAGGTGAATTAATTCAGAATTTTAATGCCTTTTTTTAATCTTCTCTGATATGATTTTTCTATTATTAGTTGAAAACTAGTATGTACTAAGAAATAATAACGAATACTACTTTCATTTTCTATGTGCTGTCAGATAGAATTTTACCAATGGCCTACCATTCCTACACTTATGTTTACGAGTATTCTGTAGAACTTTTCTTCTATACATTGTATTTTATGTACGGATTCTGTTGATTGCTATGTAAGCATATTCTTTGAAGTGATTACTTGCCATGTAACCGTCCTGATTTACAACACATAAATCTCTTTGGTCTCTGTACAATCTCTCCATCAGATCATAGTAGAATAAATCTTTATATACAAATTATTTAAGTACTTTTTTTCTCTGAAAACTTGTATTTGGTATTTCACTCAGATGACTTGTGTTAACTTATATAAATGTAACCCTCCAAGAACATCATATTTCTCCTCATATTTTTGTTCTTCATTCTAGAATGCATGCCTGCAAACAAATATTTTATTTTTTGTTAGGGTTTTCTTTTTGCTTTCATTCCCTTATTGTCTTTATTTTATTATTTTTTTTTCAGACAATGACCAAGAAAAATGACAAAGTCTAGGAAGCATGAAAACATGCTAATTAAATTTGTGGACAGAACGTGAATTCTGACTTGAGTATTGAGTTTTGCTAGCATAAAAGCAAAAAAAAAAAGGTCAAGAAAGGTTTCACTTGGTGACACGTTGACACAATAAACAAATGTAATCCAATTGCAGTGCTTTTAAATCACTTAGGACTCTGTTCAAGAAAGAACTCCATACACTGTTACAGTATATGGTGACCCGTTGGTTACAGTAGAGTTGTGATGTGTGATCAGTTTGTGAGAATGCTTATAATTTTAATTTTCCTTTCAGATATTAGTTCTACTTTTTAGAGTGAATATAATTTTCAGTATATGTATTGTTTCTTTCTATATTGCACGGAGACTACTAGACAGATCGTCCTATGTGTGGGTTTGTTTTTCTTTTAATGCATATTCTTTTAATTTGAATATTTACTAATGTTTCAAGTTAGATGCCAAAAAGAAGAACTATTGTAAAATAGTGCCATATCAAATGAATATGTGTATTTAAAGTAAAAGAGCAAGTTCCAAATGACTTGAAAGTGAGATGGTTTAAACATCAAATTCTTAGCAAATCTCACACTAAGTGCTTACACAAAACTGGAGTACAGTCTCTGAGAGAAATTCTGAACACTTCAATTAGACACTCTGTTATTTTGGATGAATAACTCTCAGCATTGTTTTTGCATTTGAATTAAAATACTGAAGTGCACAGAACTGCAGTTATTATCCCAACTTCAGTTCTAACAGATTTTCTGAGATGACGTCTCCAAAAAATACACTCAGGGCAAAGAAAATTATTCTGATTTTCTTCAACTTATATTATATTTTTCTATTCTTCTTCTTCTTCTGAATCCTTGCTTATTATATCTGACAGCATAATGGCTACAGCAGCAGCAGCTCTTCCATTTTATACACTCTTTGCAGGTGTTGACTCTCCCACTGACTTACATTTTTCTACTGTGATAAATAACATTGCACATTGCATAGCTGAATTTTTCAGCTCATAATTAGTTACTAGATAATGCCTGAATTCCCTTGAGCTCTTTATTTTTTTAAAAAATTTCTTCTTTGAAACACATTGCCATCATGACAGAACAAATCCACTATTACTGGCAACAAACAGTAAGTGGGAATGACTATACAATTTTCTTCTTTTTTACCGCCTGTGGGAAATTGCTGTAATGATTTCCATCAGGTCAGACTCGGTATCTCCAAGAAGGTCATCTTTGAAAATAAAATAAGATTGCTTTTACCATGATATAAATTTGCTACATGTATTTTTTTGTCACATATGTGCTTGTTAGAATGTAAAAACAAAACACTACCAAAACAACACACTCAAAACTAAAAAGATAACAAAAGCCTTTTGCATTGAAATTGCCTTCTTGTACAGATTTGTGAGCCTGGATCTTAGAGGAAGAAGTCAGAACATAAAATTCAAGAACATTTTACAGTTTGACTAATTACTCTGTACGAAGCAGTTAGAGAATATGACTTCTTAGACTGGCAAAATACTAGATATCCAGGAAGAGAACATATATATCTCACAATGTAGGTATGTGCATGATTGTATTGCAAAAAGGAAAATTTGTAGGATTTTTCTGCATGTTTGTTTTAGCATTTCCATTAATGCCTTAGTCAGTAGTCAGTATTTAAATGTAACAACCAAACTAGTCCTAAAATGGGATTCATTTCACCTATCTTTTTGGAAGTTTTATGGTTAATTGTTACCATCAAACACAACTATGTGTTGTCCTATAGCAGATAAAAAGAGATGGCTTTAGGAAGTGATTTAATTATTTCACTCATACTTCATAATGAGTTACTTTTTTGAGATGTCTCTCCCCTCACTGACTGCAGAAGAAATCTAGCTAACCTAGTCAATCTGCTGTTTCTAATGGAAAATAAAAGAAGAAAATACATGTCTGAATCCAAACCAAGATCGTATCAAACATATGTCAGGGGGGATTTATTTCACCTGATTTTAGAGGTCAGCAGTAGCCATTTGTATCTGAATTAGTTTATTATAGTGTGCTTCTTACTTCATGGAGAAATAAGTGATTCTTGTGTGCAACCAATCTTACCCATTGTAGCTATGATCATACTTAAGTATAAAATGTTATGCCTCACATATTGTTACATTTCCTAGTAAACACATAGATCCGTGAAATTTAGTCTTTAGACTAAGTTGCTTCCATGTTTTTACCAGGTCATTTTGAGATCCAAGAGCTGGTATTTGTATGTCTGAATATTCATAATTTGCTTGAAGAGGAGGCAAACATATAGGAAAGAAAAGGGAACTATTTACATTGTACATTATTATCTTAATAGAAAAAAACTGACCTGTAAAGAAGGAAACCTAAATTCCTTGTCTGGCTCAGCAGAAGAAAACTTAAGGTATTCTAAGCCAGCATCTCAGCAACAAGCTATGTAACACTACTTCAGATGTGTTCCCCTGTAACTGTGTCTGCAGAACCAGGTAAGACAAGGAAGATACAGCAAGCTGGAGTGAATAATTTTGTATGTAAGTTCAAAGAGCAATATTCAACAAAAACATTCAGTTACCTAGCCATTCTGAATTTATCCAGCTGCAAAATCAAGTAAAGGCTTACATTTTAACTTCCTAATAATGTTGTATAGCTTTAGAAGTCTAAAGTATGTTACACAAGAAACAACACAAATGTTTGGTAATGGTCTTTATATAGAACATGTAATGCACAATTATATACAAATATGATTAAGCTTTAACATAAAACTAAATATGGAGAAATTTTGAATTAATCAGAAAAAATATACTATGATAGTTTTAAAAGCATTATTGTACCTGCTTACTTACTTGTATATTTAGATGACAAAAACTTAGAGACCAAAATCTTTCAGTTACAGGAAAACCCTATTTTCTCACTTCAAGTGAAGCACCATGTAACTGTCTCTTTATAATATTAGTACAATTTATTTTGGAAACTGCACCTGTTGCCAAAGTATTTATGCCACTGAGATGGCCTTTTGGACACTTCATAACTGTAACAAATGTGGACAGGTGATAATGATAACAATGTATTTGTATGAGAATCACAGAATCACAGAATTGTTGGCCTTGGAAGGTACCCTGAACATCATCTGTTTCCAAATCCTCTGCAGTGGCAGGGACACCTTTCACTAGATTCACTAGATTGGGTTGCCCAAAGCCCCACTCGACCTGGTACTGAATACCTCCAAGGATGGGGTAAGGAAGAATGGTCAGGGATTAGCAGGAATTATAAGAATAAAACCTTTATTATGAAGGTAAAACGTAAGTAATAAAAGAGCACTTTACTAAACTTGTCATGCAGAAACGTTAATTTTCATTAAGGAGACAAAAGATTTCCCATTCAAATAGCTGACATTAGCATTATAACTATTTGCTACTGCCTCATGTCACCTACATAAGAGAAGTCTGAATAGGAAAGTGCTGAAAGACAATGGTTTTATGCTTATGTCTTAGTTTCTAACAGAAGTTACGTTTCTCCTAGTGTCTAGTATGAAGCTATGTTCTAGCCTCAGAAGAGAAACAAAACTGATAACATCCTGGCAGTGTTGAACAGAGCCGAGGACATACTCAGTTCCGCATTCCTCTGCCAGTGAAACAGTTGGGGGGGGCATAAGGAGCTGGGAACTGGGACGGGACAGGACCAGGGCAGCTGACCCAAATTGACCAAAGAGCTATTCCATACCATATAACATCATATGATCGTTTTTTTTGGATTTCCTGTTCCTTTTGTTATGGAAGGGGTTAGCCGGGAGGAAAGGTATCCTCTTTACATATATATATACACACATGTACTGTTATTTCTTTTGCTTTCTTCGCTATCTTAGTACATACTATTTATCTCAACCTCCGAGTTTTACTGCATATTTCTCTACTTCTCTCCCCCATCCCATTTAGGGAGGGGGGAGAGTGAGTGAATAACTGTGTGAAACTTAGCTACCTGCTGAGTCAAACTGTGACAGCTAACCACTTCTATATTCTATAACACACTTACTTCCTGAATATGCTTAATATGCTTATTGTGTGCGTATAAATCTATAATACGTCCAAGAAACAAATATAAAGTTTATAAGATTTCCAACTAATATGATTGTACCTGAGTTAAGATTGTTTACAACAAAAACACTTTGTCTTGTAACCAGTTTTCAGTGTTTAACAATATACATCTGCACACAGCAGTATTATATTGAGAAAAATGAATAAGTTAACGTGAACATAATTTTAAGAGAAAAAGAAACATGTAAGAAACAACATATTTGAGACTATACAATGCTTAATGATTCAAATTAATGTTGATGATCTAAGTAAAGCACAACACTAATGGTCTTCACTTTCTATAAACCAATATTTGCTTAAAGAAACACAGGGTGATCTGAAAGTAGGTGCTAAAATTTGTATTTTCAAACGTAAGTTCAAAAGTAAACATTTTAATTTCACATGTGTTTAGCAGGGTAATGTACAAACATCTTCTAATGTATTGCATTAACAAAAGATAATAAAAAGCTGAAAGAACTTTACTAAACGTTGAAAATCTGTCTTGCTCTATTACACAGCCTGTTCTGTACTCTGTGAGAAAGCAGAAAACACAGTGCAGCATCATTTATACATGAGACCTATTTCTTTTCTGAAAATTTTAACTTCTGCTATTAGGTATAGCAAAGTACTTCGGAATCACTAGCGAAGCCCCAGACTGGTGTCTGTGNTTTCTTTCTAGAACCAAAACACAGCTTTGTAGCAGACACTAAGAGAGAAAGTTTCAGTTAGAAACTACAACAGTATCTTCATTTTAAAAATCAGGAAATATGGTCTGTGTCTGAGTTCCAGTGCAATATGACCAAGAGTTCTGGCCTCCTGTTGGGCAAACAGAAAACCTGATGGAAAGCACCACTGTTTGTTCCCTGCTCATAAACTGGGTTTCTTTTCAGCAAAAATGAGGGCAAGAATGGAGAAATATGTATTTCATATGTACTATGAAGATTTGCATCAAGGAACGGGAAAACATTGCTGAGTCCCTCAGTTTAGAAATATTCATATTGTCTCAGAAATTAGGACAGTATTTCCTGTTCTACAGTCCATTGTATCTTAGTATTTCACAGTAATAACCTAAGCCATGAACAGAGCATCACAAAGTTTCTTAGAAAAGGAGAATCAAACAAATGTTATGCTACTGCAACAGTGAGCCATACTAAAAACCTATAGGGCAGGCAAAAATGCAAAGATGTTGTCATGGAAGTTGGGAACATATTATTGTTACTATTTATCCTCAATATTGTGTGAATATCCCACAGATATCAGCTGGCATACCATTTATTGACTACAGTTCCGGGTTCTGTTAGAATCTTCTGACTAAATTTTCTTCTTTCATGCTAACAAAACAGATTTCTAGGGCTATTCTGATCTTCCTGAATACAAAGAAACACCAGCGTTAGCAAAAAAAAAAGCAGGAGGTAGTAAGTATTCCATTGTGCAGACAGGAGAGGGAAATTTAGTTTTAATGAACCCATTACTTTGTGCTAGACTGCTAGAAATTCCTACTCTGAATAAACTAATTCAATAGATCCCACTCTTTCTCTCTCTTTCCGTCTCTCTTTTTGAATGAATGGAATGATTTTTATAAAACATTTCTTTTTAACATTGACTCTTTATGGCAATTACAGTGGCCTAGTAAATTAGTTATTTCCCACTGGATATTGTAATTCATAACAATATAATTAATATTTTAACTAGAATTATTATGTACTTCCATTGTCATTTGTTTTTAATTAAAATGAAGATGCTGAAACAATCAATGACCATTACAAATACCTTAAATATATTAAATATGGTGATTTAAGTTGTTAATTATCCATTATCACATTGACATGTTAACTATTGCTGGTGAGAACACAAGATATTTTATTTAACCACTAATATTATTGTACTGACCATTTCAATTACTAACAAAATTTGTGTATTGCTGGTATAAAATTATAAAATTTAGAGAGAACAACGGTATGTGGGGTTTACTTAATTGAAAAATTAAGATCTTCACAATGGGAACACTTTCAAGCTTATATTTGATCTTTGAAACTTATTGTTACCATGATCGTGCAAAAACAGAAGAGAAATTTAAAAAGCTCTTCAGGAACATATTTGACCGTATTTAGATGTTGTAAAACACATAATTGCATAAAAAGTACAAAGAGGACAAACATAGACATACAAGTCTGGTGGAAACCGATTTTCACAAGAGGAGATATTGTAGGACTCTAGAAAGCCACTGAAAACTTCATTAGGAAGATGAATATTTAATTAAAAGATGCAAAAATGAACACTGCTGCATTTTTTCCAACACTTTATTAGTACAAGTAAAACTGCAATCAAATTAATATTCTAGTCTTCCTCAAGATCATGCAAGAAACAAAAAAAGTATGTAAAACCTAATGCCTTCTGTGGTACAGCAATTTTCTTTCTACAATATAAAACAAGAACTGCTTGGAAAAAAAATCAGAAAGTTGGTTCTGATGAATGACACAAAAATGGTTTTGGAAAGAACACAGCAGAAGAAAATTCCTTTCTGTCTTATATGGGCATGAGTAAATGTTTGCATCCTGTGAGATGAGAGAGTACATATACCCCAAATAACAAAAGCAACAGAAAAGGTTTTTCATTTGCTTAGTTTTGATTTCACAACTCAATATACATAGTTTATTGGAAATTACTGCCTGAGTCACAAGGTTTTTTTTTTTCATGGATGTCAATTTTAATTATAGCTGAGAAATCCTAGACAAACATGGTATGTTCAGAAGTTGTCCTTCACATCCCCCTTGATAGTGTCTTAACTCGAAACACAAAATCACAGAATGTTTAAGATGGAAGGGGAGCTCTAGAGGCCATCTGGTCCAACCCCTTTGCTCAGACAAAGCCCCCTAGGACTACATCTACATGGTTTTTGAAGATCTCCAAGGAAGGAGGCTCTACAATCTCTCTGGACAACCTATATCAGCGCTCTGTAACTCACAAAGTAAATAAGTGCTTCCTGATGTTCAGATAGAACCTCTTGTATTCCAGTTCGTGTGAAATACAAGTGTTTCTCAATTATCCTTTTCATCCTTTCCAGATGTTGTGAGCACTATACCATTACTTGAGGAAATGAAAGCGAACTAAAAGCAAAAAAAAAGAAAAAAAAAAAAAAAAAATAAAAGGGAGAAAAATGAAAGGCTTATTGGCATTATTACCAGTAATAATACTGTTTTGAAAGATACTTTTTGCAAACAGGTTTTATGACGAAGTTTTATCAGAGTGTATTTCACATGTTTTACAAATACTTTCTTGGAATCTGCTCCCACAATCATCTTGACTGCCTTTACAACCTGGCGCACACATGTAGCGCTCACACATGTCCTATTTTATATGTTCATATCAACTTATTCCATTTTACCAAAAGTGCTGAGAACAGAACTTGAAGTATACATGCATATGTACATGTACACACAAATGTTTTGAAAGTGTCTTATTAATCAATGTAAAGAATAAAATAATTACATTAGTGGTTTCTGTATTCTTTGCAGTAAATACAGTTTTCTCTGAAAAATCCATTGTTTGACCAAGCAGAAAAACCTATACACAAAATCTACCAGAGAATGTTGGAATGAAATTTATGCTGTGTGCTTTGTGCAAATTCTGCTGTAGGAGCAAGCAGGAGAAAATTGGATGTTGTATAAGCTTGGTGATGGTAGATTAAATGCTAAAATGCATTTCAAAAGAGTCTAGCCTGATTTATAAGACTTTACTGTGTTTTTTTTTTTGTTTATTTTGTTGCTTTGTTTTGTTTTGTCTTTCTGAGCAATTCACTCGGCTGAGTGTAAACACAAAAAAATGTTAAAATGCACCAACTGCAGATTGTCTCAATAAATGTCCTTAGAACCTCTTGTATTCTGCTATGGCAGAAATCAAAAAGGAGGGAGTACAAAGATTAGGCTTTGCTAGAAGATTAAGTATTTGTTACAAAAATTACGATTAGTCCAAAAAATATCAGCTGTTCATGATCTCTAAGAAGGAAGGAAAGGTTAGATGGATGGATGGACAGACAAAGGGAGGGAGGGTCAGAAGGACGAACAGATGGATGGAGACAATGAGATTTGGACTGTCTGCTAGATACAATGAGAGTAGTTGTCCAAAAACCAAATACAACAGAAAGGTCCAGCTCAGGTATAATTCAGGTTAGTGATAGATTCTTAGATCTTTTGAACTATATCTTGTAGAAGAGAATGCAAACAATCTATCTCTTTCACCCTTTGAGCATCCTGAAACTCATCTTAGGATCATTAGAAGAACTAGTTCTCATAAAAATGTGTGCAAGAAATATTGTCAAAACCAACTTTATCAGTATAAAAATCAAAAGGGAAAATAATGCAAAAAAAAAAAAACCAAGAATTTCCAGACTTTAGTGATGTGCAATGGATTTTAATCCTAAGAGATTTTGTATGTATGAAATATTATCAGGGAATGAAAAAAACTTTTAATGCAAGTTTTCAGCGAATATTGAACACAGCACTGAACACAGCGAAAATACTTAAACTATAGAAAATATGAACGTGAAATTTAAAATTATATATAGACTTTTTTCAATTTGTTGTCTTGCATACTTGCAGCAGATTAATTCTGATAACATTTTGCAAAATTAATTGTGTTGCTTAGAATTCTGAAGGACATTGATTTTACTAACTGCAGTTGGAGAAGGGAAGGGAAGGTTTGGGAAGGGAAAGTTTGGGAAGGGAAGGGAAGGGAAGGGAAGGGAAGGGAAAGGGTGCAGCTCCAACTGTAATATTTTATGAAGTCTACAAAACTACAAAACTGTAGACACAATAAAATAATTGAAATAGTCTGTTGTAGTTTCTTCCTTCCGAAGCAGTATTATGTTCTACAAGGTTTGTTTCTTTGCTTTTTATTGCCTTTGAATTATGTTATTTAGTGTGTGCCAGGCACTGAAGTTTCCAGTGATGCCCTCAAGAGGCCATTTTATATCTCAATATGGGAACTGTTTTATATAACGACATTTTCTTAAATTTTTCTTTTTTTTTCTTTTTTTTCTCTGCACCTCCTTAAAATGTATTCTCACTCTTTAGTACTAATACTGCCATTTTTGTTCTTAACCTTATTCTTTCGTTGTGTGAAGGAAGTAAATTGCTTTAAATTCCTTTTTGCTTTCATCACCTCAGCCAGGCTCTTAGTTTCTTCAGCAATTTTTATCCATTGTATTCTTCTCTGACACTCTACTGAGGTCTTCAGATCATAGTAATATCTGTGATATTTTGAGTTCCTGACCTGTACAATTTTTTGTGAACATAAAAATATTAGGATGAAAGTACTGGGTCAGACTAACATTTTATCTCTAAAAATGGCCAAATGACAAACTGTTGGAAAAAACACATAAGGAAATGGGGAAGTATATATGGTGCTTTTCCCCTGATGATTGTCAGTGTCCAAATACTTATAGTGGAACTAATGAACTGTTTATGTAATCCATAACATTTCTTTTCTAATACAATATATATACTTTTGTAAAGGAGTTCCCCGACTTGAATATAGTGTGGAAAAACTAACCAAACAAACAAAAATTTATTCACTTTTCCATCTTCTCTTGCCTTCTAAAGTTCCCTGACTGTTATGTGACTAATGTGAATAAACGGTTCCTGTCTACATATTTTGGTACGCTGATATGACCATGAATTTTTTCTTTCGGTATGTTACATCCAAAATAACAAGTGTTCACCTCTTGTGGTTTGTTATTATTCAAAATATGTTGAAGTTATGCCTTCAAAAATCTGTTTGGTGCTTAAGCTCTGTTTTAATTGATAAGCTTTTTATATGTAAAGACATTTTAGAGTACTGAATGCTATCTACAGATTCACTAGGGCATAGATTATCCATCACATTAAAATACCAATCTAGAAGTGGAAAAAATTATATGGGGTAAAAGTTTTTATTTTTTCCTTATTTTATCTTTATTTTGTTATCTCGAAGACCCACTGGCAGATGAGTTCTACATAATACTAGAAATTATGGAACAGAACAGAACAGAACAGAATAGAATAGAATAGATTTACCTGGAAGGGACCTACAAACATCACTGAGTCCATCCATCAGACTGGTTCAGGGCTATTTCAGATAACTGTGTTTTACCGTGTTTAGATTAGCATTGTAGACTGAGCCTTAACTGGAAAACAAATTTAAGTG
Source organism: Penelope pileata (assembly GCA_013396635.1). NCBI lineage: Eukaryota > Metazoa > Chordata > Aves > Galliformes > Cracidae > Penelope > Penelope pileata. Next base: position 33,392 of record WBMW01005154.1, on the reverse strand, counting down.
TCTTTTTCATCTAAGCATCACTTTGAGAACAGATTTAATCTAATGGAAAAGGAGTAGCAATAATGACAGTTTCATCAGAGGAATACCAAGATAATTCTTATTGGGACTATTTTTATTTTATGCCATTACTAGCTGGAGTTAAACAGCGTGTGAAATAGAGGCAATATCCTAAACTCTATTTTAGGAAAGAAGTTGGCAAATGAAAAGACTGAAGATATTTTTTCCTTCTTTTGTTTGATAGTTTTGTACATGACTGGGGTTTAAAATTTCTCATCCATTTAGTACCTTTTTTTTTTTTTTAAGTAACAGTTTTCTTCATCAGGAATATTATCTGCCTTTAATTCCGTTATGTTTTTGTTATCACTGTTTTTCTCAAAGACAGTGCTTTGAGAAACACAAGGTATGACAGTAGAACGATTCAAAAAAGTTTTTTTTCCATTTTTTCCATAGCTTTTATGATGAAACTCTGTATCAAACATAGATTTGTAAAGAATGATATAACTTTATAGAAGAGTGTAAATACATAGAATTTCAGGGAGACTATACTACTTAGATAGGACAGTAAAATTTTTAGAATGATATTGCAGATTCGAATATGTCCTTATATATTACAAGCACTCTATTACAGCTCTCAGGAGGGAATCCTATATTGCATTAAAATCAGGGACATGATCTGTTATGCTTCCCCAAGTTTCTGAGTATTTACTGTTCAGTTCTTTGCATATCTTAAGTGAGTAATCGTTAACATTTTATTTTTTTGAACATAAATGGAGTGTAATTTTTCTACCTAAGTCACTGGAGATAAAATTTATCTGGCCTCACTTCTGTTACCTTCACATAAAGACAAATCATCTATGTTCTTCTTACTGTAGAAACAGGATAGGTACTTGATAAATTTATCTAGCTCATTTTATACATCTTTTTTAAGCATTGAGAAACATTTTAAGACTGTTATTTGCATGAAATAAGAAGTGACCTGGAGGTGATCAGTTCAAACAGAAAAACTAGAGTTGCTGGTATTAAAATTGTAAGAATAATGCTCATGTTATAAGCTCCTAAATTGTTATAAATGAGTATCAAGTAAGACACCTTTCATTTAACATTAAATACATTCTGCTTTGTTGATCTAGATCCCTGGCTTGCACTGAACATAACAGAGCCCCAGTAAACCCCCCAAAACCAACACAGAACTTGAAATACACCATATATAAGACTGATATATTCGACTGGCTGATGAAGTTGCTAGGCCACTATCCATCATAGATCATCAGTATGGGCCTCCTCTGGGTCCGACCGAACAGCTCCATGCCTTGTTCTGGGAGCCCGAGACCTGAATGAACTATTCCAAATGTGTCTTCATGAGGTCAGAGCAGAGGGAGGACAATCACCTCCCCGATCCTGCAGGCCACCCCTCTTTTGATGGAGCTGAGGTTACAGCCTTCTGGGCTGCAAGTGTATACTGCTGTCACATGTCAAGCTTTTTGTCTTACAGAACCTGCAAGTCCTTCTACATAGGAGATGTGTGAGAAGTCACAGCATTCTGATGAAGTTCCTGTCTTCCAAGCACTGCAAATTTAAATCAGCAGAGCTAAGAGGAAGCAGGTAGATGTCAGCTTGTATCTTGCCTTCACAGGACACAATGGTATCATTTCCTTACTTCCTTTAATCAAGCTGAAAATATTTGCTCCCAGGCCAAGTCTTCACCCAGAAAACATTCTTGGGTGTTCCCATTTGAAAGCAAATAGCTTCTGTCTCTGTCCAAAGGAATACTTTCAAATATAAAACTGTTCACGACGTGTTTCTGATTGTCTCTTATTTGAGACAACGCATTCCTTACCCAGACAGAAAGTCATGGACAGGCTTGAGAGTTGGACTCACTCTCTCCCTGTAGACTGCACTTGTGAGACTCCACCTGGAGTACTGTATTGAGCTCTGGGGACTCCAACATAAGAAAGACCCGAATCTATAGGATCAGGTCCAGAAGAGGACCACAAAAATGATCAGAGGTCTGGAGTACCTCTCCTACAAAGACAGATTGCTCAGTCTAGAGAAGAGAAGGCTCTAGGGAGACCTTATAATGGCCTCTCAGAACCTAAAGGGGGCCTACAAGAAAACAAGAGAAGGGCACTATCAGAAAGCATAGTGATAGAACAATAGATAATGGCTTTAAACTGAAAAAGAGCAGATTTAGATTAGACATTAGGAAGAAACTCTTTATTCAAAGGGTGGTAAGGCACTGGAACAGATTACCCAGAGAAGTAAAGGTTGTGGATGCCCCATCCCCAGAGGTGTTCAAGGCCAAGCTGGATGGAGCTTTGGGCAACCTGATCTAGTGGAAAGTATATATGCCCATGACAGGGGCTTTGGAACAAGGTGGTCTTTATTGCCCCTTCCAACACAAACAATTCTATAATTCTATGAGACTTCCCTTCCTTTTTCTGTCCCTGTCTATGTGCATATCACATACAATTATGATGCACAGTACCATGATCACTTGCTTTTCAGAGCTACATATTAGATGTAGCCTTTTTGGGATGATCTATTTTTCTGCTAATCAGCTATGATTGGAAATATGGATTCTATGCAAGAGGCTAAAAATGCTGTTCTTCTGATATGTGGCATCTCTCATATCAGAGACCTTAAAACTGAAGAAGCTCTTTCTTGACGTGCTAGTTAGCATTGAGTGGATTAACCAGTCTGAACAATTAAATACCAGAAATTCAGAAAAGTATTAATTCTGAAAACTGCATTTAAGATTCTAATTCCTTGTCTTTAATTGATAGTCAAAGCATGCATGTGTTAAATAACCCCAATGTTTTATTAGAATTCAGTAGTATTGAGTTCTTTAGATTCTCTTAACACTTGCTCTGTGCCAGCTTTTTATTCCTCAGTAGCAGAACATTTATGATCAGATTTTTGAAGACTCTAAAAAGCAAATGCAATATACTTCTTTGAAAATTCACCCTAAAAATCCATATTTTTAGCTTTGTCATTCCTGTAGAATGTTTGTTTGTCTTATTTGTATGCATTTCAAAGTTCTGGAACATAACACATAATTATTCAGAAAATACAAATGTTATGCATTCAAATAGTATACATAACATGCTGCTGGCTTAACAGCTCTCATTTAAATGAATGAAATTTGTGTTTTATAATTCATTTCATTACAAAAAGAAATGTCAATGCTCAGCATTTGAAGATTCAGAAATCAATAAAACATTACATTTGACTGCTGGAGTATACAGCTGTAATACTTCGTGAGTATCTGTGCATTATGTTAGCATGGAATGGGATGTAATATTATAGAATGTTAGAGAATTTTATAGAAGAGAATAGAATAGAACAGAACAGAATAGAATAATTTGATCTAAAAATATGTCACTCATTTGCAAAACAAAGAAGACAAAACTTACTTTAAAGTAAAACTTGATGAAAATAGACGTTTAAAACTTTATTATAGTATCTATTTACTACTGGTAAACACAGAATTAACCATTTTCCAAGCAAAATAAATAAAAAGGAATCATTGCGTTAAAACAAGATCAGTCAAACATTCACATCCACAAGAACATTGTATTATTATTTAAAAAGAAAAAAAAAAGAGTGACCAAGAAACTCAATAATCAGCAAAAGTGGTGAAAGGAATTCCATTATTCACAGCTAAGATGTGCTAATATAAATGCTGGCCAATACATGAAAAAAGACAAAAACTGAAATGGATTCCATTAAGTTGTAAGAATTTTAATATGGAGTGTACATATTCTTCAGATTATGAACACTTATTTTAGATGTACAGTATCAATGAGTAGCTATGCCATTGAACATAAATGGCATATATAGAACCTAATAATGCAAAAATGCTTCACTAACTGACAATGGCAGATATTTTTCTATATTTTTTTCTATTCATCATATATAACAAAATTTTTTTGAGAATGGAGCATATCGCAGACTCATAGGAGTTGGAAGGGACCTTTGGAGATCATCAAGTCCAGTTGCCCTGGTAAAGTAGGTTTGCTACAGTAGATTGCACAGGAAAGCAACCGGGTGAATCTTGAATTTCTCCAGAGAAGGAGACTACACAAACTCTCTGGGCAGCCTGTTCCAGTGCTCTGTCACTCTCACCATGAAGAAGTTCCTCCTCATGCTTGTATGGAACTTCCTGTGTTCCAGTTTTTGCCCATTGCCCCTTGTCCTGTCACTGCACACCATTGAAAAGAGCCTGGTCCCATCCATTTGCCTCCTGCACTTAAGATATTTATGAATGATGAGATCTCTTTTCAGTCTTCTCATCTCCAAGGTGAACACTTCCAGGTCTCTCAGCCTTTCCTCTTTCAGGGAGATGCTCCAAGCCCCTAATCGTCTTTGTGTCACTCCACTGGACTCTCCCTGGAAGATTCCTGTCTTTTTTTTTTCTGAATGGAGGAGCCCAGAACTATGTCATATCCCCTGTTGTTTTTTTCTTCAGTGCCTCAAACTTTCAAAGGAAAATACAAGACTTATCTTTGGTATACAGAGTATGCTTGTAATGGTGAAAACAGAAGAAGACAATTGCTGGACTCCTCCAGTAATTTTGGAAAGAAGCAGAGTTGCTGACAGAATGAAAACATAAGTATGTACGATTCTGAGTAAATACATAGTCCAGAGAAAACGAAATATAGCAAGTTACAAAGCAGATCACATAGCTGAAGCCTTTGCTTTGTGACAGAAGTACAATTCTTTAAATTTACAGATGTGAGAAATCTGCTGCAATCGCAGTGATTTTGCAAAGTTGTTTTTCTGCTGCTGTTCAAGTCACTCTTGTCATACTAAAACACACTGTGATTAAATTAATAATACCTTCTCTAAGAAATAAGAAAGGAGATAAATGCACAGAACCTGATTTGGAGGTACAATAAGTAAACAAGTAAAATTTGCTATCTCTTTATGATTTTATGAAAATCTTTGTTATTGGGGTTCTTATTAGACTCACAGTTTCTGTATACAGGAAGCTATCCACTAAAAGTTTACTTTCTTTAATCAGACAAAAGATAGCTTCTGAAGAATTTCTCAAGCCTGTAATTCTAAGACTTTAACAGTTCCCTGATTTCAAAATCTGTGAACAATAAGCACATTCATTTCAATTAATATTTACTGAACTGGAAACTATGTGCATGAAGACATATATCTTGTAAAATAGTTGAGGTTAATACTAATTTTATTCTTAGAATCAAGACTACAAGACAAACCTGCAGCCACCTAAATGCTCACAACTAGGTTTCGAGATGTATTGACTTTTCAGTTCTGCCAATCTCATCTCATTTTAAGAAAACCTTGAAAGCTAGCATTAGGACATAGAAACGGATACATCATGATAGCTCAGTGATTTTCAGCTATTCCATTCAGCTATTAGTTTGGTCTGCATGATTAGACTAGTAACAGATGTAGTATGATATGCCTATGATAGTAATATCATAAAATCAATTGCATCTGATGACCAAAAACACTGTTTTGTAGTTTTGTTAAAAAAAAAAAAAAAAGTAAGAACCTGTAACCTTCCCGACAGGAAGGTAATGGAGTCATAAAACTCCTTAACTACACTGTGTAAATCAGTAATGATTATTAGATGACTTATTAACAGATACTATGGGAAATCCTAAACAGTTACTATGTTAATAAAATCTTGCATAATTATCTCTTGTGGACAAAAATTAACCAGAAAAAGATTCGTTTTACTGCTCAACTGCCAAGACAAGAAGAAATCTGTTTATAATGATGAAAAAGGAGAAGTCAAGAAATCTTAAAATAATGTTATTAAAATATTCTAGACTAGGCAACAGAATATTGATTCATTCCATTTTTAATGATATAATGAAATAGCTAATGACATACTCTCCCATCAAACAACATTACATTTATTGTTGTGGACTAAATTAATATGAAAAAGAAAAAGAAATACCCATACAACCAATATTACTATACCTCTATTTCATATAGATATTGTTTAAATCACTAAAATATTACCTAAGATTTATGTTTTTAAACTAATCTAGGATACATGATACAAGAATTGTGGGAAAGAAACAAGAGCCGTATTAAAGTCCAACAGATTAAAGATGTTATTCTTCATTACTTTCAAGCGTACAAATGAAGATTCATTTAGATTCAACTAGTCATCAAGGCTGTCTTTACTGTCAGTGAAAAAAGAAGTAGCTGCGGAAAGTATTTTGCTTTATTCAAAGCTGGCTAAACAAAAACTTTAGTGCGAAGCACCCTTTTATGGATCTAACTTATTTATTCGCTGCCTATTGTGGTTTAACCACAGTAGGCAGCTAAGCAACACACAGTTCCTTGCTCCTTTCCTCCCAATGGAACGAGTAAAAGAATCAGAAAAGTGAAAGTGAGAAAATTCATTGATCATTGTTTACTTGACAAAGCAAAAGCTGCATACACAAGAAATGCAAAATAAGGTATTCATTCATTACTTGTCATTGGCAGGTAGATGTTCATCCATTTCCAGGAAAGCAGAGTTCCATCACAGCAAATAGCCATTAAGGAAGACAAACACTGTAGCTCCAAATGTTCCTCCTTCCTCTTTCTTTCTCTAGCTTTTATTGCTAAGCATGATGTCTTATTGTACGAGGTACCCCTTAGGTCAGTCGTGGCTGTGTCTCTTCCCAATTTCTTGTGCACCCGCAGTCTAATTGTTGGCAGCACAGCACAAAAAGTAAAGTCCTTGACTTATTGGAAGCACTCCTCAGCAATAGCAAAAATTTCAGTATGTTAAACTGTTTTCACCACAAATCCAAAACATTGTGCTGAACCAGCTTGTGCTAGTCTGAAGAAAATTAACCATCCAATTAATTTCCATCCAAAATTATCACACTGTGGAAGAAATCTATGTTATTGTTTTAGAGTATATACTTAAACGTTTAGATGCCTGAATTACTGAAGATGAAGCATGACTGAGAAGAAAAAGGTTGAAAAATTTCTATGCCATATCTCATTTCTGTATTCCCTATCTCACTCCATACCACATGCCCTGATTTCAAGTGACCTGGAATTATTTTAAAGAAATTAGGAGAAATAGATACCCTGACATGAGGTACAATATTTAATCTTGACATATTTGTATTCAGGAGGATATCCCTAAGTAGCTAACAAGGCAAAATGGAATACTCTGATTTAGCAGGACTAAATGCTAGGAAACGTTAAACTATGTCATCGCATTATAGTACTTAGTCACATGAATCAATCGAAGTCATTTGGTATTATATAGGCTTAATATTTCTTTTATTAGAAAATGAACAGGAGTTTTAATATCTGTCTATAAAATGCATACTTTTCTTGTGTTGCATTAATTATATGTAGATTGCTCTCAAATTAATGCTTCCTATTTATTTCCATGGAAAATAAAACTGATAAAAAGAACATAACAGTATTTAATAGAGCAAATTCTCAGTTACAAAAAACTATTTTTCAGCATAGTCATCACCACTAGATATTCATTTTCACCAGCCATGAACAAGTGTCTGAATGCTGTGCTTGTAAAAATCTGCACCAGCAGAGGTGACCCACTGTTGCTGTCACCACTGTTGAAAAGCATCATCCACCACTTCACTGTGTTCACATTCACTGTTTGGTCTTCACAAACATTCAGCAAGCACCAATAAGTGTCAATGTGTTCCGTTTTTTCTGCGTGGAGGAATTGAATGACACAACTTTCATGTCAGACACATTTTTGTCAGACTGCCTTTCTGCCTCTATCTGTTGCATAACAACAAAATGCAATGGAATATTGGCAGGAAGATTCAATCTCTACTGCCACACCACCACGATTCACCGCTGATGTTGTGGGCCAACATAATAAAAATGGGAGACATTACTTTCGGATCAGCCCTCATATTTTTCATCACTGCACTGATTATACAAGAACAATAAAGTAACTTTCTGAAATAACAACACAACAAAAATAAAATAACTTTGGGCTTCTTTTTCTTCTATTGCAACTACTTTCTATAAGTGTTTAAAATTAGCAAAAAAACAAATAAAAATAGAAATAGAGAAATTAAAACTATCAAAGCTTGCTTCCTGATATGGAAATTATAATGAATAAACACTATAGTCAAAAAATCTGATATTCCATTCCACAGATGCTTGACATGAACTATCAATTCTTGTTGAAAAATTGTGAGTATTCAATTCATGGCTAAATTTTATTTTAAAGGATCAAAGTTTTCATTTACAGTACTTCCCCCATGAAGCTAATGCTGATAAATTCTTCCTTTCAGCGACATCTCTTACCCAGAAAATAAACAAGTTTTTAAACGTCCTTTAATATATTGAAAATTTCTTCATAGCGGTTAATTAATTTTATTTCTTTCTTTAACATTAAGAAATACAAGATAGGTAGATTTTGTTTAAAAAAAATTAATATTTTCTGATGTTCAAGTTGCTATGAATATTTTTATCAAATAAATGAAGAAAGTCTTCACATGTTGGAATTAGTAATAGAGGTAGAATTCCTCAAAGGTGAATTTTTACTCTTTAGAAAGCTGATGCTGGCTCTCCAGTAGGAGATCTGACATTGACCTGAATAGCTATGAAGCTGAAATGTTCTTAGACAATATAATTAGAGATCCAAAAAACTTGGAACTTAATTCCTATCTATTCTTCAGAACTCCAGTGAATTTTCTACTGGTGAGTCTTTGTTTGTTCTCTAAGACATTCACTCAAAGTTTCTAAAAGAAAATCTTTATTCACAGCTATCAAAAAATCAGACTATGTTGCTTGCCAAGATATCACAATACCATGAATACGGAAACCCATTTCACGCTCAACAGTTTAAATTATTTCTTCCTCCTTTCCTCTTTATGTATCTAATCTTAACAATTCATGAGCATAGAATTAAATGCTGGACTAATAATATTAAGCTTAGACTGATTTGGAAGAAAAAAGAACAATAATTTTGAAATAAGTAGTTTTAGCATTATACTATCAGAAGAATATTCAGTCAGTATTTAGACCACTTTTCAAATGGAAGTTATGTGACAAGTAGGAACCTTAGTTAGAGGAGTTCTCTTCTGCACATTATTGAAGTTACTTAAATTGACATGACACCTATTTAGTTTAATGGTTTCTAAGCGACCCATTTACCCTTAACCATAGTTTAGTTGACATGAATTTCATCCACATATTAACTCAGAACAGTAGCATATTTTTTTCAGATGAATCTCCTAATCTTGTTCTCTCACTATGCTTTGTTTCACATTATGGAGAAGCCTCGGGGTGAAGTTAACAAAATATCTCTCAGATGAAAGTGAATTGAAAGATGTGCCACAGGAGTGTGAAGTAGTGTTCTCCAAGTACTTAGCCCAGTGGGTCTGACTAGAACTGACCCTAAGAAACACTCCCCCACTGCCCTAGAAGGCATATAGTATGAATGTTCAGTGCTCTACCCAGATCTACTTCTATTGAGAAGCACTACTTGATAATGTAAACATAGCCTTGCCTCCTCAGTTAGAGGAAAGAATTAATCAAAACCCCAAAGTGGAGCACGGACAGGACTACTGGAAGAGTTAGTTCTTTGTAATATGCTGTTCTGGTAGTGAAGGCTGATCAGCTTCAGGAGAACAAGAAGGGATGCTATAGGCACATTGGCCAGAAGGGGCAGGTCAAACAGAGCACACCTCCTTTGGTAAATGAGAGGAGAACTGACTACAACAGATATGGGGAGGGCCGAGGTATTAAATGAGTTCTTTGCCTCAGTCTTCACTGGCAGCCAGGGTTCTCATATTTCTCATGCCCCTAAAGCTCACATCCCTGAATCTCTAGGTGAGAAAAGGGGGAGTAAATCCTCCCCCCCCGCTGTAAGGGCAGAGGAAGTCCAAGACCACCTCATGAGACTGAATGAGTACAAGTGGGGTACAATGGGGCCAGATGACATGCATCCCAGGGTCCTGAAGGAGCTGGCTGATGTGGTTGCTGAGCTGCTCTCCATCATATTTGAAAAGTTGTGGCTGTCGGGCAGAGTCCCTGGTGACTGGAAAAAGGGAAACATCACTCCCATTTACAAGAAAGGGAGGAAGGAGGACCCAGGGAACTACAGGCTGGTNAGGACATATTTTGTTCCTCAGTGAAGCAGTTAGAAGACATAAGGAGCCGGGAACTGGGAGGGGACAGGACCAGGGCAGCTGACCCAAACTGACCAAAGGGATATTCCATACCATATGGCATCATGTAATATAAGAAAGGGAAGTGAGTGGGGAGGGCCCATTTGCTTGAGGATTGGCTAAGCATCGGTCGCGGTCGGGGAGCGATTGCTTTGCACAATCACTTGTTTTGTATATAATTATCATTACTGTTATTGTACTCTATTTTCCTCTTTCTGTTAGTAAATAGTTTTTATCTCAACCCACGAGTTCTACCTTTTTTCTCGATTCTCTCCTCCATCCCAGCTGGGAGGAGGGGGGGGTGAGCGAACGGCTGTGTGGGGTTTCCCGGCCTGCCGGCTGAAACCAGAACAACTATTCGGTGGATAAGAAATTGGTTGGAAGGCCATGGACAGAGGGTTGTGGTGAATGGCACTATGTCCAGGTGGAGGACGGTAACTAGTGGTGTCCCCCGGGGCTCTGTCTTGGGACCGGTTCTCTTCGATATCTTCATCAACTACATCAATGATGGGATGGAGTGTACCCTCAGCAAGTTTGCTGATGACACCAATCTGAGTGATGCAGTTGACAAGTTAGAAGGAAGGGATGCCATCCAGAGGGACCTTGATAAACTTGAAAGGTGGGCCTGTGTGAACCTAATGAGGTTCAACACAGCAAAGTGCAAGGTCTTGCACTTGGGTCAAAGTAATCCCAGATATGTATACAGAGTGGGAGAAGAGATCCTTGAGAGTAGCCTGGCTGAGAAAGACCTGGGGGCTCTGAAATGCTATGGTTTTTAAAGATTTTTAGTTCAGGAATCAGAGTAGAATCCTTTGACTAAAAACAATTTGATACCTAGTTGTTTGCTTTCCTTTTTCATCTCCATATTCAATTCAGAAAAATCCATGTTTTCTCACATTATATAGCTCTGGTTTTTACACATATATCATGGGATTGAGACAATGAAACAGTTAAATAAATAAACCACTCCTAAGGAGATGAGTTGTGGTGCATTTGATCCAACTTAATGTGTCTCACAGAAACTAGAAATTGGATTAATATTGCTTGCTCATGCTTGGAGCACAGAAAAATTGCTCAAAGGCAGATGGAGAGAGAGCTGAGAACCTAAAAATAAAATTTCCAGTGGAAATAAACATTTTCACAGTTCTCCCTTCTAAGATGTAAGTCTCAAGACACTGAAGTGAATAACACGGAGATTTTAGGATATTAAGTATTTTGATTGTAGTACTAAATTTCTAGAAAACTCAGAAATACAAAATCAAGAATGGTATAACTGTAGCAATTACCTTCATGTACAACTAATGAAATACTTGAATAATGAAAATAGAAAGGAAACATAGAATATACTGACACATAATACTGATTATCTATATTCCAGTTTGTTATTCTTCATAGTTTTATTATTTAAATCTTCAGTGAGATTAAGGAATATTTATAATTTCAAGAGCAGCAGAACATAATCATATTGGTAGCATTTTTCTGTTTAACATAAAATACTCCACAGCCATCTGAAGTGAATAACAATCTGCTATCTACAGTTTTTGTCCACTAATTTGTGGGAAATATAAATACCTAGCTATGAGAATCCTACTACCTATAAATAGTTCAGTTCTGTCTACATTGTAATGGAGAATCACAATAAGTGTACTGATCAACTAATAAACATAGACAATGTTTGCTATATATTTTCCTGGAGTTAAATAACATAAATTACAATACAGCAAAAATGCTTATAACTGAATTATTGAATAATATACTACACTCATCCATTCATCTGGTGGGCTTTTTTTTTTTTTTTGTACTTTTTTTTTGGTACTTTTTAACAAAGCTGTAGCATTAACAGTTTAAGGAAGATAATAATTCAGTTTAACATAAAAAATCTTTGTACAAGAGCATTTCCAGGGAGTTATTTACTTTGTTTTATTTGCCTATACTAGTACAAAGAGAAGTTGTTCTGCAATTGTATTTTCAAGTGACTATTGGGTGTCTGGAATTCAAAGTTATTCATAATATTATTTCAAAACATCTTAGAACTGTTTACATACTAGCAGGCAGGTGACAGCAGGTTTTTTGTTTGTTTGTTTGTTTGTTTGTTTCTAAAAGATACATGGATTGTGAAGCAAAATCTTTGTCCTCAAATTTCAAAACAAGTTTGTGTACCTCTGTTATGAGCGTTGTCAGGAAAGCCTGACGTATAGTTCCTCTGTCACATTTTGTTTTCTTCTTTTCTTCTTGTATGAATCGGAAAAATAGAAAGTCCTTCCCTATACATGTTGATAAATTTAAACTGTCCCTCTGCTTACTGAAAGACTTGACTTTGCTATACGAATTTTTATAGAGTGCTTTGTTACAAAATCCTTATTGGAAAAAACAAAGAATCAAGGCTCAGCAAGTGAAAAAAATAGCGTTTGAGCACAAAATAAATGACTGTTTTAATACAGATATAGGAGTGGAGAAGCTAAAAGTCTTCTTCCCATATTTTTTTTTTCTGAATTAGGTATGAATTTTCTGTAGTGGAAGAATCATCACACGTAGCTTCATTTTCTGTTGGGAACCACAATCTTCTCATTTCTGAAATCTCAACTATGCATTCAATGAAACATAAACACAGAACATTCTACGCACAACCAATTTGGAGTGCAAATAGTATACCATTAAGAGTCTAATCAGGTAAACTATAGATGAGCTAATATGGTAAAATTTTATTATATATTTTTTTATATATATATATTTAATATGTGTTAAACAGGTATCACTTTGTTCAGGTATGAGACAATTTTTATTTTTCCCTATCCATGAGAAACACCATGCAATTATTATTTTTTTTTAATCAGAAAACAAGATGAAAATGCATCAAGAGTTTTACACTAAACCAATGTAACAAAAATAGTTATTAGCTTTTACTAATGAGTGAATAAACATTCATTTACTTATGAATATTTCCCTCTAGAAACAGAAACAAAGTGTTTTTCATAGCCAAAAATTTTACATAGGATGTACATAGGATTAATTATTAAAGGAAATAGTATTTAAGAAAAATGAAAAAGGTGTGAAATATTAATCTTTGAGACAACTGATAAAATTTAGCAATCTTGTTTTAATTGGGGAAAAATGAGACAAAAAAAAACCAACATAAATTATAAAATGTTAAACATTTACTGCCTAGAGAGAAAAATGACAGGTATAATCTTGTTTTAGCAGCTAAATACCAGTACGGAATTTAGTTTGTACATTTCTTATTTATTTGCCACATAAGAGGGATCCTTTTTCATCAGATCTTATTTAGGAGTAATATTTATCTGTTTAAATTAGAAAGAGTAGTCACTTTGCCTTCTCCAACACCTTAAAACTAGACCCACAAAATAATTCTATCCAGGGGCAACTCTTACCTTGAGAATAGTGAGAATTTATAAGTCTTTGATTAAAGGTATATGGCCCCCAGCATCTTTCTATATCTTTTTTTCTTTTTGCATTGAGCATGAACAGTATGCATGCCGTCACAGAATCACAGAATTCCAGGGGTTGGAAGGGACCTCTAGAGATCACCAAGTCCAACCCCCCTGCCAAAGCAGATTCCCTACAGAAGGTCACACAGGTAGGCGTCCAGGTGGGTCTTGAATATCTCCAGAGAAGGAGACTCTACAACCTCCTTGGGCAGTCTGTTCCAGTACTCCAGCATCCACGTAGCGGAGAAATTCTTATGCACGTTTCTGTGGAACTTCCTATGTTCCAGTTTTTTGCCATTGCCCCTTGTCCTATCACCACACACAACTGAGAACAGCCTAGCCCCATCCCTTTGCCTCCCGGACTTTAGATATTTATAGACACTGATAAGATCTCCTCTCAGTCTTCTCCTTTCCAGGCTGAACAGGCTCAGTTCACTCAGCCTTTCCCCATAAGGGAGATGTTCCAGGCTCTTTATCATCTTTGTGGCTCTCCACTGGACTCTTTCTAGGTGATCCCTGTCTTTTTTGTACTGGGGAGCCCAGAACTGGATATAGTACTCCAGGTGAGGCCTCACCAGGGCAGAGTAGTGGGAGGATCATCTCTCTTTACCTGTTGGTGATGTTCTTTTTAATACACCACAGGATACCATTGGCCTTCTTGGCCACCAGGGCACACTGCTGGCTCATGGTCAACCTGCTGTCCACCAGGACACCCATGTCTTTCTCTGCAGAGCTCCTCTCCAGCAGGTCATCCCCCAACCTGTACTGATGCATGTCATCATTCCTCCCCAGGTGAAAGACTCTACACTTGCTTTTGTTAAACCTTATCTGGTTCCTCTCAGCCCAACTCTCCAGCCTTTCCAGGTCTTGCTGAATGGCAGAGCAGCCTTTTGCTATGTCAGCCACTCCTCCCATCTTTGTATTGTCAGCAAACTTTCTGAAGGTGGACTCTATCCCTTTGTCCAGGTCACTGATGAAGTTGAACAAGACTGAATCCACATCCAACTCTACAACACACTGAGTCATCATATCCAGCTCTACAACAAAATAGAGTGAAGAGTATTTAATTCTCTTTTAGAATCAATGAAAATTAGGAGCTGACTTCAAAGACCACAGGAAGAATAGCATGATTGCTTAAATTTCTGCTACTTTTTATTTTGTAAGTCCTATCCAAGGCTACAGGCTTTTAAACTTGATATGTCAATAGCCAGCCATAAAGGCAACAAAAACCTGTAGTCTTCATGTAGTGATTAGCTGGCCAGTATGAGGGTGAATAAAGAAAGTACTGACTTTCACGTTAATCTTTTTTGGTGAGTATAATGACTATAAAAGGAAGAATAAAGGGTCATTCTAATAAAATTTCAGGAATAATTTCCAAATAACGCCATCAGCAATCAAAATCTAATTTCAGGAATAAAATAAAATAAAATAAAATAAAATAAAATAAAATAAAATAAAATAAAATAGACCAGATGCCTTTGATGTGTAACTGTGTCTTAAATGAATGAAATTAGAGCAGAAAGAATAATCTGCATGAACTTTGAGGTGCTTGATTTTCTACTTTTATTGCTGCTTCTTAATTAAAAAAATGTACTTTTTTAGTAAAAGGCATGTTGAAGCATTCTGAGACATCTTCTAGGATATTTAGAAGATTTAATAGTCTAAACATTTGAATTAAATCTGGATATTTTGTATTAAAAAAATCAGCAAGGTTTGTACAGTTTTATATGCAGTTTTATTATTCTTAGGGGCCAATAGTATGTTTTCTTGCTGCGAATGTACTAAATATTGATGTTTCTAACTACTAAGTGACAAGATCTTTACTGTACAATTCATAAGTAACTTGCTAACTTGATAAGTAAACATCTAAATTGCTCTAACAGTACAAAATCTATCCTTGTATGTTTTCCTAAAATGACACCAAAACTGCTTGGTTTGAGTTGTCACATCTTAGTGTAGTGCTCTCTACAGGACTTCTCCATATTAACAGACTTTCTCTGTCTTCTCAAGATGTAGAATAAATAAAAATATCTTCATCTCCAACCACTTACTTATATCTGACTCCTGTGCTGTCTTGCTGTCTACATGAAAATTTTCTACTCTCTTTTTTTAAAAAAAATACGTATATATATATTACATCCATAAGGAGGACAATTGAATTGTATATAAAATTTGAAATAGCAATCGTTAAACAAAGATCTCAGTATTTGTTTCTGTCCTCATTAATATTCTTTTTACATAGGCAAGTATCCCCAAACCATAAAAGCATCTCTTGTCGCCATATATTAGATATCAACACCCTGTGTCTCCTTCTAATTACATGAGATACGAAAAGAACGTAAGTGCATTGCTTATCTCTTCATGGAATATGGAAAAACTATCCATTCGTTTAATAAGACTGTAAAATACAAATAAGCTTGGTTGCTTATAGGGAGTACGAACACAATGTCATGCTTTTTCCTCAATCGCTCTGAGGAGAAATGCAAACACTATTCTATCATTATTTCATTATGTGTTTGAAATCTGTCTTGGCACCGCCATTCAGTTTGTAAACAGAAGTTTGCCTTTTCATTCATGTCTGCTTCTGTTCTTGGACTATTCAGAAAATAAATTAAACAAAATTACATCTTGAGTGGCCATTAATAAGAGATTTTCTGTTTGGGGTAAACAAAAACAGATATGTCCTTTGTTTTGTTCATAGCTATTCTATTTCCATTGGGAAATTACAACAGCTAAATCACGGTGCGTAAGAACAAATTCGTCTAAGAAGTGTGGTCACAACTCTTTTAGTGACCAGTGGTACAAGTGGCCATTTGAAGGCAACATAGGAATAATTTTGTGTAACAGATATGTATTCCTTAAAATATTCATATCACAAGGTTCAGTCTCGAAAAAATGTTATTAAAACTCAATATCTACTAACCAGCCCCTGTAGCACGAAAAGGAGGAGGAGATACAGGACTTTACTTCTTGATATAGAATTATAGAATCATATAACAAGTGTGACAATATTTTTAACGGTATCCAACTGGGGATTGATTGCTTCAGAAATTCCTGACACACACAGTACAGATTTTATCCCAGAACAAAGCAGCTACAAATGCTTCCATGAAAACTGTACAGTCTGGATTTTGTGATAGGCAATTTCATTTACTGTGACATTATCACAGAATCACAGAATCACAGAATTGCAGGGGTTGGAAGGGACCTCGAGAGATCATTGAGTCCAACCCCCCTGCCAGAGCAGGTTCCCTAGTGCAGGCTGCACACATGGGCGTCCAGGCGGGTCTTGAATATCTCCAGGGAAGGAGACTCCACAACCTCCCTGGGCAGCCTGTTCCAGTGCTCCATCACCCGCACTGTGAAGAAGTTCTTC
>WBMW01005154.1:2102-15562 GCA_013396635.1 Penelope pileata | reverse complement strand
GGGCAATCACATCCGCCAGCTCCCTCAGCACACGCGGATGCATCCCATCAGGGCCCATGGATTTGTGCATGTCGATCCCAGCCAGACGCTCCCAGACCATCCCCTCCTTCACCAGAGGGAAGCCTTCCATTTTCCGGACTCTATCACTCACCTCCAGGGTTGGGGAGTCCCGAGGGGGAGTCTTAGAAGTGAAGACTGAAGCAAAGAAGGCATTCAATATCTCCACCTTCTCAGCATCCTCCTTTGTCAGGACACCCCCCTCATTCAGCAGGGGACCCACATTTTCCCTAGGTTTCCTCTTACTATTGACATACTTAAAAAACCCCTTCTTACTATCCTTTATCTCCTTTGCCAATTTAAACTCCAATTGGGCTTTGGCCTTTCTTGTCATATCCCTGTAGTCCTTCGCAACATTCCTATACTCCTCCCAAGAGGACAGGCCCTTTTTCCACATTATTATATACATTTAGATAACTTTCACCATTGTATAACATTTACCAGCCTGAGGAATGAGTGGAGATACTATCTTTCTGGACTTTGGTAACTTTAGACACTGTTTCCCATAAAAATCCTCGTAGAGAAGAGGATGAAATACCGGCTAGATGAGCAGATAGTGAGGTAGATCAGAAACGAGCTGAGTGGCTGGGCCCAGAAGGCAGTGATCATGAAGGCTTTGAAGTCTAACTGGATCCCAGAGGTAAATACTGGCTCCAGTAGTGCTTAACATCTTCATTAACAATGTGGAGGATGGGGTAGAGTGCACCCTCAACAGATTGTGTAGAGAATATGAAAATGGGGAGAGTGGCTGATTTGGCAGAGCACCATGCTACCATCCAGAAGAACCTGAAAAGACTGGAGAAATGGGTTGACAAAAATCTTATTAAGTTCAACAAGTAGCAGTACAGAGTGCTGCACTTGAAGAGGAACAACCCTAAGCACCAGTATATGTCGGGGATCACACCACTGGAAAGTAGCTCTGCAGAAAAAGACCTACGAGCTCTGGTCAATGCCAAGTTGAATATGACCCTACAGTGTGCCCTTGCTGCTGAGAAAGACAACAGTATTTTAGGCTGTATTAAGCAAAGTATTACCAGCAGATCAAGAAAAGTGATCCTACTGCTCTATATAGTCCTGCTGAAGCCACATCAGGAGTACTTTATCAGTTCTTTGCACTTCACTACTAGAGAGACATAGACAAACTGGAAAAGAGCCCAACAGAGGGCTACCAAGATAATTAAGGGAATGGAGCATCTCTCCTGTAAGAAGAAGTTGAGATAGTTGGGACTTTTCACCCTTGAGAACAGAAGGCTCAGAGGAGATCTTATCAATATGTATAAATACCTGAAGGGAAGGTTCAAAGAAAACAGAGCCAGACTGCCCAGTGACAGGACAAGAGGCAACAAGCACAAACTGTAACACAGCATACTTCATCTCAACATCAGGAAACACTTCTTTACTGTGAAACTGACAGTATTGTCCAGAGAGGTTCTAGAGTGGATCTCTCTGTGGTTGTGGAGCTCTCTTTGGAAATCCTCAAAAGTCTTCTGTAAGAGGTCTTGAGAAATGTGCTGTGGGTATTCTTGATTGAGTAGGGCATTTGGATCAGATGACCTCCAGAGGTCCCTTCCAACCTTAGTCATTCTGTATAAACCAGAAACAATAGCAGAATTCCTACTGTGTTGTATCTGCTTTGTACTAACAGTTACTTATTGGTGGCATGTTACTTCATTTGGAGGGATACTCAGACCTCCAAACTTCAAACCAGTAACCTGGATATTTTTCTTGACTTCTGGAGTCTCTCTCTGTATAGAAGGAGATTAAGGTTCCCAAGTTCTATTTCTTTGACTGGCTTCCGATGTGGTATGGAAGCTTAAAGTGGATATTGGAACTGGCCTACTCAAATGGTCAATGTTGATTTGGAACGAGTTAATCAGAAAAAAGTGCAGACAGATCAGTTGCTTAGAAAACCTGACTGGTGATGGAAGATGGGTACAGTTTGGCTTGTTGAGAGATGCAACTGTTTACTGAAATCAAACAAACAAACAAGCAGACAAAAAAAACAGTAAGCAGTCCTTAAAATAACAAAAAAAAAAAAAAAAGCAGTCTTAAATCATACTTTGAACATTGAACTTTTTTTTCTATGTATATATAAATTTGTTACTTAGTAATAGCTATCCTTTGAAATAAAGTCCAGTTCTTAAGGATTTCTTTTGGCATTAAAAAAAAAAAAAAAAAAAACACAAAACCAAAAGCTATTTCTGATCAGCTTCCATTCAGGACTGTTTAGTGTAACAGCTTTGCATCTTGTGTGAAATATTTTTGAGAAGGCCAAAAATAGTAAGGAATTTTTTAGTATCAATAAAATCATAAGAAAACAATTCACAGTTAGTGTGTTTGTCCTCGATATTTTCCGCTATGAGGTCTCCCTGCAGCCTTCTCTTCTCCAGGCTGCACAGCCCCAACTCTCTCAGCCTGTCCTCATAGGGGATGTGCTCCAGCCCTCTGATCTTCTTTGTGGCCCTCCTCTGGACTCGCTCCAACAGTTCAACATACTTCTTGTGTTGTGAGCTTTGTACTCCGCCTGGACACTCTCAATCCATTCATCCCACAGTCTATACAAGGTAATTAAGCAATTTAATTAAGAAATACAAGGGATATTCCATTTCACATGTATCAAAATAATAGTAAAATTGGCAACATCTTGTTTCCCTAGTGTCAGTGTTCTCGTGATTATTGTCCTGAGTTTAGCTGGGATAAAGCTAATTTTCTTTGTAAAGGTTGTATGTTTTTGATTTGTAATAAAAATAATAGTGATAATACACCAATGTTTTACTTGTTGCTGAGTTGTGCTCACAAACAATCAAGGACTATTCTGGTTCTCATTCTGTTTTGCCAGCAAGGGGGCTAGGGGTGTGTGAGAAGCTAGGAGGGGACACAGGATTTTTGACCTCACATGACCAAAGGAATATTGCACACTACATGACAACACGCTTAGCAATAAAAGATTGAGAAAGAAGGAGGAATGAGGGACATTCCAAGTTTTGT
This sequence comes from Penelope pileata, assembly GCA_013396635.1. Classification (NCBI taxonomy): domain Eukaryota; kingdom Metazoa; phylum Chordata; class Aves; order Galliformes; family Cracidae; genus Penelope; species Penelope pileata. The sequence goes on along the minus strand of WBMW01005154.1, from coordinate 12,517 downwards.
TTTTCTTCCCAAGTAACCAGTGCACAAGATGAGCCTTGCTCTCCTGAAAATGGCTGAACATCTGCCTGCCATTTGGAAGTAGTGAATGAATTCCTTATTTTGCTTTGCTTGTATGTACAGTTTTTGCTTTATTGAGTAAATTGTCTTTATTTCAACTCATCAAATTTCTCCATTTTACCTTTCTGAGTTTCTCCTCCACACCTGAGGGAAGAGAGTAAGCTCAAGTGAAAGGAGTACTGCAATATTTCTTACAATATGCAAACATTTGTACAGCCTTTCCACTTCCTATTATAGTAGATTTCTTCTAAAAAGACACATATGGAGTTTAACTGAATTAAACCTAAATGTTTTTCTGACAAAAGCAATTCAAAATGACTTAAGCCAGAAGAACTAATGTTTCCTCCAGGATTCTTTGTTTGAAGGTCTTTGAAAATGTGAAATCCAAAAAAGAGTTTGGCATTTCTATATCACTGTAACAAATCCACTAGGAAAAATAAAACAAAACAAATAAAAACCATCAAAAAACCAATACTAACCAACCAACCAAACAAAAAACCAAAAATACCCAAACCCTCCAGTGCATAAATTTTGTGTACGTATGTTATTTTGCTATACTGAAACAAACATCCCTTGACAATGGCAATAAAACAAATTTGTTTAGAAAATCTAGGGAAAAAAAAACATAATAGGCTACAGTATATCAAAGTAATGCACAAAATAGATGTTTCTTCTCTTGGTTTATTATTTTTTTATTATTTTTTTGAAATGGATTAATTTACAATTCAAATATCAACAAAAGACAAAATGCAAACAGATATGCATTCCTACATCTCCTCAAATAATGGGTACAAACCATTACTGCACTTCAATCAAAACTAAACTCTAGATTAATTCCAATCAATTTGTGAATTTAATTGAATGTTGTAACTTTCCCTCATCTATTATTAAAGTCAAAGGAGAGGAATAGGCACTTTGGCAAGATGACTTTCAGTGTTTCTCTCTTTCTTACGAATAAAATATAAACAGTCAAGAACCCTTGCCTAATTGATATCTCAGTAGAATTTCTATATTTATGTGAAGTAAATCTGGGCTTTTATATCTGTAATTTAATACTATTTTAAATTTGTGTTTGTTAAAGATATTTTCTGTTTCAATGCTTAAAGGTTCAATAGGTGACTAGTGAAATTATGCTCAACTGCTTCTAACATTTCTCTGATCCAAAGTCCCTCTGTGATATGTTTTCCCCATGGTTTTAGTTAACATAGCGATGTACATTTATCTGATGGTGGCATTGACATCCTTCAAATCAAAAAAAAGAGCTATGTAAATTTTGTTGCTGAAATTTGATTTAAAGTGTATGTTTCAGATTACTGTCCTGAGACAGGTGAAGGAACAAAACAGATTATATGCACCACTTTAATTTTATGGCAGCATAGGGAAAAATGGAACAAAAGTTGTTTCTGTTTCTTTTTTTTCCCTGTTTGATCTTGCCATCTTCAGTTTCATTTGATGTCTAACAGACGAGATAGTTGCTTCCCATTTGTCATCTATATGTTGCAAATAAATGTATAGTTTTCTATCATTTTTTAATCTTTAACTGTTGCAAATGGAAATTATATGCTTCACTCATAAGAGTGAAGGAGGAATACATTTATTAATATAAAATAATGATTTAACAGATAATCGTAAATAAGACACTGACTTAACAGGATTCAAGACGACAATGTATACCTGATTATTTACTGCATGGAGGATAGGGTAAAACATACTCATTGAGGAGACCCTTCCATTGAGTCACGAGGTTCTGAATGAACCTCCTTGCTTTCTAAACTCCTTCTCAGAGGAGTCTAGGTGCAGTTGAATCCAAATTTATTCCCAGACTTGATCAGCCATTTATGTCTAAATGTTAAGGAAATTCTGCTGTTGAGTCACAAGGTTAAAAGTGTACCCATGCACTTTCTAAACTTCTTGAACCAAAAATGTAAGGAATCTAGGTTCAGCTGAATCCACACCTAGTCCCAGACTCGGTGAATGCTTTATGTCTAAGGGATAACATGTGAACAATCAAAGATATAATCTTAGCAAAGCTTACAAATTTCAACAAATTCTTAGTCACTTACTGAGGACATGTATCAGCAAGAGTCTCTTGATTTCAAGGTGTAAGGGGTCTCTGCAGAACTGTAACCTTGAGAAGCATCCCTACTAAAGGGGAGGATCCTGACATGCAGCCCACTGCTGCACAGGAAAGCTAACTGTGCTCTTGGTCTGCTTAGCGTTTATGAGGTAAGACGATTCACTCATAGTCAGATTTGCATGCCAACTACAGATCTTAGTTTCTTCCAAATTTGGCATGGGTTTTACATGGACGAACTATCATAGAATCAAGAGTCACAGAATCATAGAATGGTTTGGTTCTAGCCCCCCTGCCATGGACAGGATTGTTAACAATAGATCAGGCTGCCCAGGGCCCCATCTAACCTGGCCTTGAATGCCTCCAGGATGGGGCATCCACAACTCCTCTGGGCAACCTATTCCAGTGCTTCACCACCTCCTGAGGAAAGAAATTCCTGGTAACGTGTAAATCTCCCTACCTTTTACTTTAAAACCATTCTCCCTTATCTAACTGTATGAAAGGTTGAATCTGCATATAAAAGGTTGTTATCTGCATCTTCTTAATAAGCTCTCTTTAGATACTGAAAGGTTACAATGTGGTCTTCCTGGAGCCTTCTCTTCTCCAGTCTGAATAAGCCCAGCTCCCTCAGTCTTTTTTCATAGGAGAGGTGCTCCAACCCTCTGATCATCTTCGTGGTCCTCCTCTGCATCCATTCCAACAGCTCTGCATCGTTCTTGTGTAGGGGGACCAGGCCTGAATGCAGTACTCCAGATAGGGCCTCACGAGAGCAGAGTAGACAGAAGGGGACAATCACCTCCCTTGCCCTGCTGGCTATCCTTCTGTTTATGTACCCCAGGATACAGTTGGCCTTCCAGGCTTCAAAGTCATGCTACTGGCTCATGTTGAATTTTTTGTCCACTAGGACCCCAAAGTCCTTCTCTGCAGGACTGTTCTCATTGAGCTCTTCTCCCAGTCTATACGCATGCTTGGAATTGCCCCGACTAAGCTGCAGCACTTTGCCTTGTTGAACTTAATTTGGTTTACATGGGCCCACTTTTCAAGCCTGTCTAGGTCCCTTTGGATGGCATCCCTTCCTTCTAACTTGTCAACTGCATCACTCAGATTGGTGTCATCAGCAAACTTGCTGAGAGTGCACTCAATCTCTCTCTCTGTCTAGATCATTAATAAAGATGTTTAAGAACATCAGCCCAAAGAATTCTTAAAGATTTGCCATCTCTGCTCTTTGTCCCTAAGGACAGCTTCTCACCCAATAATTCCTTAAAAACAAGAAGTTCTCTCTTCTGAAGTTCAGGGTTCTAACTTTGAATTTTCCCAGAATCATGCTCCTTAAGATCATGAATTCAAACAGGATGTGGTTGCTACAGCCCATACTGTCTCCAATCTTAATCTCTTTGATGAAGTCAACTACACTGGTGAGCACCAGGTCCAGTAACACTTCACCTCTGGTTGGTCTGTCCATTACTTGGACTAGGAAGTTATCCTCAACAAACTCCAAGAGTCCTGGATTGCTTGCCGACCGTGGTATTGCTTTCCCAGTAGACATCCTGGTAGTTGAAATTCCCCAAGAGGATGAGAGCCTATGAACACAATGATTCTTGTAATTGAAGTAAGAGGGCCTCATCAACTGAATCCCTTGATCAGGTATCCTGTAGTAGACTCTGACCACCAGATATCCTTTATTGATCTGGTCCTTCATTTTTACACACAAGCTCTCAATCTGATTGTGACTGTTTCTCAGAGGCATCTCTTCACAATCCATCAATTTCTTAACATAGAGGATAATTTCTCCAACCCTTCTTCTCTGACTGTCTCTTCTAAAAGGATGGTAGTCCTTGATTGTAGTGTTCCAGTTGTGTGATTCATTCCACCACGTTTCTGTGATGACAGTTAAGTCATAGTTTTCTAATTACACTGAGGTTTCCCTGCTTATTTCCCATGCTGTGTTGCTTTGCTGTAGAGGCACTTCAGCTGGGCTATCAGCTAGTTCTATCATATTCATAATTTTTCTTCCTTCTGTGGAAAATGAGTAGTACATAGCACTGTATCTTCTTGGAGGAACCCTCCCTAATTCTTTTGGAACAATTCTGAGATTTTTCTCTGCTGCTTTGTACAGTGACAGTGTTCCTTGGCTCTGCTCTGTCACTCAGAAGAACATCCTCATCCCCCATTAAAATTTAGCTTAAAGCTTCGATAATCAGTTCAACTGGTTTGCTATCCAGAACCCTCTTGCTCCACCTGGTCAACTGTGTCCCATCTGACATCAACATGCCCAGTTCATCAAACCTGTGACTGAGATCATAGAATCCAAAACCCCGAGGGTGGCACCATCCATGCAGCCAATCATTCGCCTGATATTTTCTCCTCCTTCTTCCTATGTTCCAGCCTCCAGCTGGAAAGATAGAGAACAGTAGCTGCACTCCTGACCCTTTTAACATTTGCCTGAAGAACATTAAGTCTCTTTTAGTATTTCATAGTCTCCTTTTCTGCAGCATCATGCGACCTAACTTGAAAGAGTAGGAATGGCTAGTAGTCCAATGGATTTCTCAGGGAAGGTAGTCTTTTTATATCATGAATGCAGGCTTCTGGCAGGCAGAAAACTCTCTGGAGAGATTGTCTGGATTAAATGTAAGTTTTTCAGTGCCTCTTAGGGAGGAGTCCTCAACTACTAACAACCTTTGCTTTTTCCTGGTGGCACTGGTTCTAATAAAGGTGCTTGGTTAGACCAACTTAACATGGTTGTCCGTTCTTGGGTCTTGACTGCTACCCACATCCTCTCCTCTTTCCAGCCCCAGAGCCTCATATCTGTTGCACAGAGACATTTGTGGAGAAAGGGGAGAAAGGGGAGACTCCTCCTGCTCTGAACAGAAACAAGGGCCCAGTCTCCCTTGTCTTGAGTGCTGTTGTGATCTATATCCACAGGACCGGAACCTAGCTTAGCTTCTTTTCCTTGCTTAAGACAGGACTGTTGGTCTGGTTGTGTCCATTCACAATACCATGTGTCAATCTCTCTCTCTGATTCCTGGATGTTACGCTGCATGGTGATTTCCTCTCACAACCTGGCCACTTGTTAGAAAAGTTAATTGGGCTGTGCACACTTGCACCCATGAAATACATCTCTGCCACCAGGCCTTAGGGAGACTTCCAGATCCTGGAATTCCCTGCAGCCAAAGGTCTGGGTGGCTCCTCTTTTACAACTCAGTAGATTTGTTTCAGTGCACTACTGTGGTTGGCACATAACCATAAATTAACTCTTGGTTATTTTGTTGTTATGTTTTCCCCAAGCCCACTTTGAGGGCTTTGAGCTCACTTTGAGGCTGCATGAAGCCATCATGGCCAGCCACATTCATCATTACTGCCACTGATGGTTTTCTGCTTAAGTGACAGCCATTGTGACCACCACTGGTGGTTATCGTTTGAGCAGGATTACGGGAAAGTAAAGGTTGAGAAGAAAGCACACTGTCACATACAGTCATTTCCACTTTCATAATCTCATTTTTTTCTGTCATGAGACTAGATATGAAGTATTTTAAATGAACCATTATGCAATATCCCTGATAAATTTCTTTGCTTTTCTTCCCTGGTTCTCATCAGCATCAAGGTTGTTTTCCTAATTGTTAAAAGATATCTTCAAAATGTGTTGTTAATTTTCTTTGCTGTCTTCCTGAGTTCCTCCAGAACAGGCTTCACAATCTTGAAATTCAGTATTTGTCTCTGAAAACTATGCACAATTTATACAGTATGCACACACATACCATTACCCAAGGATCCAGTAATAATTCTCACAATGTTCACTGCAGTGAATTAGATCATTCCCTGCTCCTTTGTCTCTGCCAGGGGGACTTCTGCTTGATTTCTTTTTTTTTTTTTTAAATTCAGAATGTCAGTGGCTTCTTTAGTTTTTCCAATATCTAGATACCCTTTATATCACTTATGCAAATAATTAAAAAATCTTCACAGATTAATGAAACTGCTGTGTTTGTCAGAAAATTATTGTCATAAATTATTCAGTGCTATGTATTACACATTTTCCACAAAAGGAAGATAAAATATAGATATGATAGAACAGAGTACATAAGGATCCTCAGTGTAACTAGCTTTCATGTTTCTGTTTAGCACAACTAAAACTCAAGGAAGTATCATCATTCTATATTTACAATCGAAGAATACTACTTTCTATATACATTATTTGCTGCCATTCTTTACCCCAGAAACTGCTCAAAAATTGTTCCTGGATTTATAAAATGCTCAAAGTACATCAGATCACACAAATAACATCAGATTTGTGATTAGAAATCAATTTAAAAGTAAAAATTAAAAAGAAAGAAAATAAAAGAAAGAAAGCCACATTTTTTGCAGATAGGAGATGAACAGATCTTAGGTCTTGGGGTCCTCTCTTACTGCATTATTAAGAAAAAACTTACAAAGTAAAGAAAACTACATCTGGCCTAAATATCCTTTCAGTCTAGTGAAAAGTAGTGTGCAACTTCTAACAAAACCTAGGTTATACTATTGGTTCTTTGAATGCGGCTACACATTGAAATAGGAATGAGGGAAAGAAAATGTAACTAAAATCAAAAGGATATTTTCTAGGTTGCACAATTATTTGCAGAAAGTTACTAACTTATTCAAATGCAATTTGAATTCTTTTGATTTCAGGAGCATTAGCATTTTTCCAGGAATTACTCAGTTCTATTTTAATGTCTTGATTTTTGACAGCTCAGCAACATACTACCTCTCCCCACATCCTCCTATGCCTGCTCACAAAAAGAAAGGAAGCTTTATATTTTTATAATACTATATGCCCTTATGGAAATATCCTTACTCTTATTCATCCTTTTGTCTTCTTCCTTTTTTTTTTTTTTATTGTTGACATCTGCAACAAAATTACAGTTAAATTATATAGAAATATTGCTCATTTCTTTGAGTAGTATGATAACTATTTTTATGTTAATGCTGGTATTAAAATCAAATTGGTTCAGGATTAATTCAAGAATGTAGTTCATATATACAAGTACAGTGAAATATCTTTGTTATTTGACAATTACTCTGATCATTGAATCAAAATCCTATCAAACATCTAAACCAGATTTTTTTCATTAATCATCATTTATATCTGTAGAATTTTAGTTCTGCATGTAACAGAGGTATCTAAAAATATATGTATATATATTAGCAAGAACAAAGAGGAATAGAAAAACTAGTGTTATTTTCAGAGAATTGTTTTTCATTCCAAAGTGACAAAAGAACTGAAAAACACCGTAGGAGTTAAATGTTGGATATTCAAAGCTGATAATTTCTAGGCTCACAGCATAATGAATGTGTTTAGAAAAGATATTTTCAGACGTTAAATACCAACTGTCATATACATAGTGTACGTTAAGATAAAAATGTATCTACTGTGAAATTAGCACATAAATTAATTTTTCTGTGTGTTTTAATCATGCACGAAGACAGGAGAAGAGCCACAAGAAAAAACTTAGGTATTTATTTGACCAGAATTTATCATGACAATATTATATTTAAAAACAAAGTAAAAATAATGTGAAGAGTAGTGTCTCTACTGACAAGAGGGAAGAGAAATAAAGAGGACTATTTTCTTATAGATACAAGCAATAACTTTGGGAGATGCTCAAGAAATAGAGTCACAGGAAATACATACAATGATGTCAAGAAGATAGAAGGCTGATAGATTGCATTGCACATGCTTTTGAAAATTAAGACATCTGTTTTTCTGATAGAGAAAACCTAATTTCCCTTTATGGAAAACAATGTATTTTCCTACCTGAATTAAAAACTATGCCTATGCCTGGGTTTATTTTGGGATCCTATAAATCTATCTTATGAATTAATTCTGAAGTCCTTACTTGAACAAAATGCCAGTTAACTTTCAAAAGCTTTTACCAACAGCAACTTCAAGCCCTTTTTCTTAAACAGGTTAGTAAATTTATATTTTTTCTTGCAATGTTTTAGTACTGTCTGAAGAATTTAGGTATACATGTAGAAGCAGAATCAATTTATTTTGTTCCTGAGATTAGCTTTGTCCTCCTCAGTTCTAGTAAATATAATTTAGTTAAAATTAGAAATGAGGAATTTGTATTACTCCTTTAATTTGGTGGTGCTCTTTTAACATATTAAATATTGATATATAGTATACAATATCCAAGCTATGAAGGTTTATTTTCTTAGAACGTTCAAATTATCCAACAAAGTCTGACAGAGGAGAAAAAAATTGAGCTGATATTAAAATGGGATCACTGTGTATTAAATCTTGTGTTGAATATTTCAGAGAGCAGTCAACTTCCTTTCAGTCTAAGTTTCAGACAATGCAGATGCCAATACAGAAGATTTATTGAATGCTAGAGGATGTGATGTAGATTCATGCACCTATATTCTTTCCATATCCAGGTTATATCTACTATTTCCCACTAGGTTTCTCCACGAGATTCTTTGAACAGAAAAAATTAGTAGATCTCACCCTAGATAATGAGCTATTTTACAAAACTAAATTCAGGAAAATTACAGTCTGACATTTGGCTAATCCAAAGGGTTTCTCGTCAACTGTTATCAAACCAGTTGTTTGGCTTTGTCAGAGAAGGCACTATTTCCTGCTTCATAACAAAATAAGGTAATAATAGCTCATGTATCTGCCATAAATGACACTTAATTATTGTCCAAGTAGAATCAAAATCTGCACACAGTGTGAATGTTCCATGAAAACACATTCTTCTTTTTTTACTGGAAAACAACGATTATGAGCATTAAAGCAAGTCAGTAAAGGAAACTAAAGATTTATATTGTTAGAAGAAAGATGAAAATTTGATCACCTTCATTTTTTTTAGAGTGGAATGGTGTGAGGGGCGGTAAATGAATTTTAAATCTAGGACATTATTTTTAGATAAATAAACAACAGAAGGAAAGATATATATCTGAAATAAATATCAGAAGGGAATATATATATATATATTTCTGGCAAAGTTTTATTTTCCTAGAACTTTCAAGAGAAAGAACACACAAAGTACTTCTATGAAAGGAATAGTTCAAAAGTGAGTGACTCAGGTTGTTAGTTCAAAACATTCTGTTTAGATTTGGACTCTATATTTTATATTATTGCAAGAGTTCTGTCTATAAAGATAGTATATAAAAAAAGAAGGCAAAAATGCCTGGAGTTCTGTGTAGATGGACAAGATATTCCTGGCCAAATTCAAATGCAAAAATAAGACATATAGGGGATAGAAGTAAGGACAGAAGAATGGAAGGAATACAGAAACATTGTCCAGGCATCTGGAGATGAAGTTAGGAAAGCCAAAGATCCACAAGAATTGAATAGGAACAGGGATATCATGAAGAACTTGTCTAAGTACATTGGTGACAGAAGTAACAGTAAGGAAAATGTGGTCTCATTGCTGAACAAAACAGAGGACCTGGTTAAAGGGATAGAGAGAAGGCTGAGGTGTTGAATGTCTTATTTGCCTCAGTCTGCACTACCAAGACTGGCTTATAGGCATCCCATGTTTCAGAGACCAGGGTGAAAGGCAGAGCAGTGAAGAGGCATCCATGGTAGAAGAGGATCAGGTCAGAAGATCAGGCCCAGGCAGCATGGATTCATGAAAGGTAGGTCCTGCTTTACCAGCTTGATCTCTGTCTATGACCAGATGACCCATCTAATGGTTGAGGGAAAGGCTATTGGTGGACCTAGGCTTTAGTAAAGCCTTTGGCACTGTCTCCCACATTCTCCTGGAGAAGCTGGCAGCTCATGGCTTGAACAGTTATATGCTTTGTTGGGTAAAAACTATTTGGATGGCCAGGCACAGCGTGGTAGTGAATGGAGTTAAATCCAGCTAGTGACTGGTCACTATGTCCCGCTCCAATAATTGGAGTGAGGGGAGATTCTTTAACATACCCGGAGTGAGATTAAGACACAAATGAGGTCAAATGTTGTCCAACTAGTTTAATGCAAATTCTGGTCAGTGAGGGAGACTGGGAATGGGGAAGCAGGCAATAGTAAAAGATAGGAAGTAAGAGCAAGGGTTACATATAAAAAGCAGGGGCAGTCACCACCGTGGATCCCACACTGTTGTATCAGTCCAGGAATATCTTCAGGCCCATGTGGGAGCGAGGGAGTGAGAGCGCAGGGGGAGCAGTAGCAAGCAGGCATCAGGCCATCAGGTCTCAGGCAGCAGGCACCAGCTGAAGCGGGAGCAGACATCAGGAAAAGCAGGAGCAGGCTTCAGGCAGCAGGCATCAGGCATCGTCAGGCATCGGGCCATCAGGCAGGAGGGCA
>WBMW01005153.1:0-13724 GCA_013396635.1 Penelope pileata | reverse complement strand
TGCGCCCCGCCCCGCCCCCCCCCAAAAACAAAAAGAGAGAGAGAGAAGAACACCTTCCAGATTTTAATTTCACTGTCATTCAATCCAGAGACTTCTGTGACCTCTCTGCAATACAGAGAGGAACTGCAAGTCACCCACCTGAAAATGCTGCTGCAATACATAGTAGGCTGATGTGTAGCAGGCTGCATGAGATGATGCATTGATCTTTTCTGTTGCCTTCAAGTCCTGCATCCCTGTGCTGTGTTCCTAATGTGCTGTTTGGAACAGATTTTCAGCTGTATACTTGTTCCACAAATAGAGCAGCAGAATTGCTTCAGATTCTTTGCAACCCCAGGCAAAGTATCCGAGGGCTTAACAATAGACAAACTGACATGTCACACAAGTCTTACACAGCCAATGAGCAGCAACCTCCCACCAAAATAACACTTCTCCCAAGAGCAGCCAGCCTCTGTGGCTGGCACTTATATGATCCCAGGGTGGCTCCACCCTGGATCCGCGCCTTCCAACTAGGTGGGCAGCACAGGTGCAAACAATTTGCCTGTGCTCCCCAGGCAGCCACACCTCTTCACCAGGTGCTCAATCACTGATTCAGGCCACGACCTAGCATTTCCCCTACAATAGTCAACTTGTTATTTTCTTTTTTCTTTTCTTTTCTTTTTTTTTCCCTCTGATCTTCTGCAACCTGTTAATAAACCTGAGGACTGGTGAGGCGTCCCTGTCCTCTTCCTGTTTTCCTTAGTTGTACATGGGGTGTCTGGAGCTTGTGAGCTGGTAAGGAGGGGAAATATTGAGGTAAAATCTCAGTGAGGTGATCTCTTCCTTTTACATTCCGTACTGATCACAGTCTCATGGGCTGAACAGATCTGTATGGCTGCTCTTATTTTTTTTTCCCCACTTGGAAAAGTCATTCTAACTACTTTTTGTGTACATGGTTTCACTTAGCAATGGTCTTAGAAAAAAAGCCAATTTATTCTCAAAAAGAAAAACTCAAGAGCTTCTACAAACCCTACACTAAATAAAGCAGGAGTGGCCAGTGAATTTTTGGTGTATCAAATAGAATTGATTAAATTTGATATCAGGGACTGCTCAAGGTAAATTAATTAAATTGACTAAATAGGGCTCAGGTGGTCATAGGCAGGTCATGATGATCTCTGGGTTGCTGCTGGCATGCCAAGTTTTACTAAAATGATAGTTACAAAAGAAGATCCTCCTTATTATACACAGAGCAGAAATAAAGAAAGAAAGAAAGGTTAAGTAACAAATCATAATCATATGAATGACCACAAGCTCTTCTTGAAAAGCAATTATTTTTCTGGGCAGTTTCATTCAACAACGGTGGGCTATGTTCTTGAATCTTGTCTCAGCAGAGACACGATTAGCACTAAGATAGCCTCATTATGTCCTATCAAATATATACAAAATTAAAAAATCCCTTGCAAGTGAATCCTGTCTGGTGATTTTGGTGTATTAACACATTTCATGTTACTTTAATCACAGAATGGATCTTTAAGAATATGCCTTGTAAATAATTAGGAGGATTCCATTTAGCAACAGTGTGCCAAACCTTTCTCCAAAGAATGCTGAGCAATATGTTGTGCGTTCTGCAGCAAGTTGTCTGGACATTACACTGGATGCAGCCTTTCCAACCCCAGCAGAAGAGAACGTACCAGAATTTAGTCGCACTCAAAGTTATGGCAGCTTTATGTTTTTCATGAGGTTTGGCGTTTTCGACAACACAGAACTAGCATCTCTGTCCTTTCCTGATTTTCCGTACTCAAAGTGCCCTTGCAAACACGTCTTTGCTTTCTCCTGCAGCGAGCTGGGCGCAACCTCCACCTGTGGAGATCACTGTGCCTATCTGCAGATTACTGCAGGCTCACACTCAAGCCACAGCCTGGCTGTGTAAACTACGTCTCTGCTCCACTGTGGCCTCCTGCCTGTTGAACATGGACTGGGCGAGGTCCAGGCTGGAGCTCTTCCTGGGTGTCTGGGGATCACCATGATGTGCAGGGAACAAGGGTCCACCCTGCACATCTCCTGTTTTCTCGAGAGGCCCTGCAGCCCATCTCCCTGCTGACTGTCCCTGCTCATGGGTGACAGCTGGTCCTGAAAGCATCTGTCATTATGGGCTTTATCGTACGGTCTCCCAGCAGTCACAGAATCATGGAGTCACAGCATGGTGGGGTTGGAAGGGACCTCGTAGACACTCAGCCCCACCCGTGGGCTGGGAGCCCCCCAGCTCAGCTGCTCAGGGCCCAACCATGGCCTCGGGCACCTGCAGGGATGGGGCACCCACAGCTCTGGGCTTTTGATTTTTCCTGAGACTGAGGGCACAGCATCAGGAACCAGAATCACTCAGCATTGCTGTGTGATGGGCAACAGCCCTGTTGTGCCTGAGATCCCTTCTCAGAGCTTTTCTTCTGTATGTGTTGTATCTATCTTGCATTTTTCCCTCTTTTTGCCTCATGTTTCAGCATTCACTCTCACAGGCTTCTCTCTCCTGGAGCTGTGGGACAAACTCTCCATGCTCCAACTCCTTGTGCAAACCTGTTCACTCTCACCACTCCTCTCATACTTTCCATGAAGCGAGGCAGCTTCTCTTAATACATTTCCCTATGGACATTGGCTGGAAGTTGCTGGAGCATGACTTAAAAGCCCACAGTGCTGGAAATGCAGAAGTTGAAGGTTTTTTCTTTACAAATGATTTTCAACGATGTCTTTCTTCTAGGAGCTGTATGTGTGCCTGAAATGTAGTGCCACTTTTAAACTCCTTCATAGACTCTTCTCCTAGGCCCTATATAATATTATATATATATGATTTTTTTTAGGGCTTCTTTGATGGTATGGGATTCTCCTGGACTCTGTTGCGGCTAAACATCAGCTTGCTTAAAATGAGCTGAGCCCAGAGCGGCCCAGGAAATGGCTCTGAAACATGCAAAGCATAGAGGATGAGAGTACAGGTCCCTGGAAAAATACCTCAGCCAAAGCCTTTGGGAAAAGTTCTTCTCTAGGCATATCTGCACTGGGAAACAGGATGATCTGAGGCTCCTCTTAGTGTAAAAGGTACCAAATGTTGGAAGCCATCTGTTCCCTCGCCCATACCCTACTCTGAGTACCGAGATGAAAAGAGGCCTGATTTCAGCTCTTCCTCCTGCATGATCACAGACACGCTTCCTGCCCCTCACAGCCATGGTTTCCTACACATCGAGCAGTGCCAGCTCAGCCCTCTCCTGCCTAACTCCCTTCGTGTGTGTGTAGCTGAAGAGGCTTTGGCTGCAGTTGAGTAATCAATACTCAACGGAGGAGAGAGTATGCACACACGCAGGGCATAATTTATCACAAAGGGCTCTCTTAGACAACACAACAAGGTGCTGACAATATACTCTCTATATAGGCATAAGGATGTATTTAACTCATGTTTTTCTGAATGTGGAAATTTGTCCTTCTTGTCCTAGTTTTAAAGTATTACATCTCAGGTATGACTGTATCTGTGTGACCAGCTGTTACAAATGAAAGTTCAGGTTTCTAAACACCCACCTAGATATTTTTATTTTTCCTGTCATCTGTCTAGATGTCAACAGGCTGGAGAAACAGTCTGGCTGAACCTTCATGAAGTTCAACGTGAGCAAGTGCAAAGACCTGTGCCTGAGGAGGAACACCCCCTGCACACGCACATGCTGGGGAGCACCCAGCTGGAAAACAGCCGTGCAGAGTGGGAGCAGGGGGTCGTGGTGGACACCAAGGTGAACATGAGGCAGCAAAGAATGGCAAGGACACGTTGGTGGGACTGCCTCCAGCAGGTACAGGAAGGTGACCCCACTGCTCTGCTCAGCACTGGTGATACACATCTGGAGCGTGGCATCCAGCGCTGGGCTCCCGGAACTGCAAAGACAAGATAGTGACTGGAACACCTCTCCTGTGAGAAAAGGTTGGGAGAGATGGGGACTGGTTAGCAGAGAGGAGAGAAGGCTTGGTGGGGGGATCTCATTACTGTATACAAATATCCGAAAGGAGAGTGCAAGGAGGATGGAGCCAGGCTCTTCTGGGTGACGCCCAGTGCCAGGACATCCTGCCCTGGAGTGGGCCCAAACTGGAACATGGGAGGTTCCCTCTGACCATGAGGAAACACTTCTGTGAGGGTGACGGAGCCCTGGGAGCACACTGCCCAGAGAGCTTATGGTGTCTCTGTCCTGGGGATGTTCAAAAACCATCTGGACGTGGTCCTGGGCAACCAGTTCTGGATGTCCCTGCTGGGACAGGCTTGGGCCAGACGGCCTGCAGCCTTAGTCAGCCCATGGCCCTGCACAGAATGCTGGAGAGCACATGGGGAGGCCCTTCCAGGTAATGACCACTTGCAGCTTTCTCTCGTGGTGAGAAGCGTGCAGTGCTTGTAACTCTGGTGACTTTAGCTGCTGCTGTAGGAGACAGGGAGGAGCATCTCACACAAACAGAGCCTTGTCACCTGTGGGTCAGACACAGCCTTTCACGTCATTGTGTAGCAGAGGCACTTCTCATGGGTATCAAATATTTCTCTGTGGTAAGTCCCCTAATTGTTGAAAGCCACACGTTTCACAGTAATCAGGATTCTACTGGGAGATGCTGAGGGAACTGGCTCGATCAACCTGCAAAAGAGATGGTCTTGGCAGGATTTAACAGTACCCTGTCAATAGCTACAAGGAGGCTGTTAAAAGGCATGAGCCAGGCTGTTCCCAGCAGTGCAGGGTGGGAGGAGAAGGGACAAGAGCTTAAAAGAGAGGCTGAAATTAAGAACCTTTTGACCCCTAAGAACAGTCCAGCAATGCAACAGCTTGCCCCGAGCAGTTGTTCAGTCTCTACTTTTGGATGTTTTCAAGAACAGTGTGGATCTTGCATACTTTGGCCTCATACTTACCCTGCTTTGACCAGGAGGTTGAACTACAAACCTCCTGAGGCCCCTTCTGATCCGAACTGTTCTATGATCCTGTGAACCAGAACAACTGAGAAGGACCTTCTGCAGGAGCATATAGGCATGTTGGCAGCCATCATGCTGCTTGACTGAACCCTCCGAGAGGACGAATGCTGACTGCTTCTGAATCATGCCTCTTCCCGCATTACTGTTTGCTGAGATAAAGGCCCACAGGAACTTCACTATACTAGAGCTTCATTTGCTCTACCTGCTCAGTTCTTTCCTGCCATTGCAGGTAGTGATAATGTACACTTAATTGGAAACAGTTCCATGTTTGCTTTCCATACTCGAGGGTACCAGACTTTGGGTTTCTTAGAGGCTCTGTGTCACTGTGAGGATGTTACTCTTGCTGCACATCCTCTCCGAGAGGTGCCTGTACAGAAACAGCTAAAGACGGAGTTTAACAACACCCCCCCACACTTCTGTCCAAGTGGTTGTTGACAGGAGTTGCAAGAGACTGTTCCTGATCACGGTCCCCAGATCCACCTCTCATTTCTCATAGCTGCCTGCTGGAAAGACACTGCAGCCAAGAGAACAGCCATGGATTTTTCCTTCCATCTGCATCATCCCAAGACTTTCTTTCACTTTTCCCAGGAAAGGAACCATTGTTCCAAAGCAGGTTTCCTGATCTGACTGCAGGGAATTTTGAAAGGCTAGTTAGCAAGACTACAGGATCACTGCTGTTCTCGTTGCCTCTGTAGGACATACAGCCCAAGGGCTTTCACTACCCAGTTGGTGGAACTGGCATTGGGACCAGCTGCCAGACATACTGTGCTACCAGCTGGGAATCATTCACAAAGGAAGGAAGAAATTCCTGCCAGGAAGATGATAATAAACAGACTGTTTTCCAGGCCTGGTACCTGATACAACCAATCTCTTGATTCAGATTAGCTCTTTTGCCTCTGAAATGTGCTGCCTCACTCTTCAGTGGGTCTCCTAGCCATGCCAGCACCAGGACAAGCCAAAGTTTTCAGGGTCACACAGCTGATTCCTGCAGCAAATGCATTTGCTGTTTTTTCTTTTACAGCTTCTCTTTCACAGTGAGTGCAGTGACAGATTTTTGGCCCAGTGCCTTGCAGCCTGTCGCACACATCCTATAATTCCCTGTCCATCACAGTCCTGTCTCGTTGCTTAATTAGGTCATGTGCTCAATGGAGAGGTCTTGACAGCTTACCTCCAGCCTGGTAGCTACCATGGTGAGAGAGCCAGTCAGGTAATCCACAGCTCTCTGACGTTCCCATGAAGGTGCCATGCTGTCTGTCTTGCTGACACAAATCCAGCTCCCTTACAATCACCCGAGACATACAGTACACAGCAGTGCTGAAGGATGGGCACAAAGCTGACAGATCATGAGTAAGCTACCAGTGGGATAATTCATACCAAAATAAAAAAGCAAACTTCATAATAAACATCCAACCAGCACTGACTGCATGTAGTCCTGGAGAACTAAAAAGAAGTGCAACCGACTCACCAAAACTAGGACAAGCTTTAGCAGCCAAAGCTGTCAGGAGCCAGAGCAGTGGAGACACAGAAGTGTTGACCTGAGCCCATGCAAGAACTTCTGTTCTCCAGTGGCAAGGAGCTGCAGCAGGTGAAGATATTGTCCTCTCCACTGCTTGTGGTTTTCACCCTTGATCAGCTGCTGTCCTGCAGAAATAGACCACACTGTCACAAATGATCCCCACAGAAATGCACACCTGGAAACTGGTATGTTCCCAGCCACAGAAGAGAGAGGAAACCAACTGAACTGCATCAGCATCTTGCCTAAATTCGAGGAGAAACCATATAGATACCAATACATGGAATGGTCCTTCCTTACCTAGAATCATAGCATCATAGAATGGTTCAGATTGGAAGGGACCTTAGAGATAATCTTGTTCCAACCCCTGCCATAGGCAAGGACACCTCCCACCAGACCAGGTTGCTCAAAGCCCCATCCAGCCTGGCCTTGAACACTGCCAGGGAGGGGGCATCCACAACCTCTCCAGGCAATCTGTTCCAATGTCTCACCACCCTCACAGGGAAGAATTTCCCCCTTATATCTAGTCTAAATCTACGCTCTTTCAGTTTATAACCATTACCCCTTGGCCTGTCATTACCTGTCCTTGTGAAAAGTCCTCCCCAGCTTTCCTGTAGGCCCCTTCAGGTCCTGGAAGGCTGCTATCAGGTTCCCCCGCAGCCTTCTCTTCTCCAGGCTGAAGAGTGAAGAGTCCTAATCTCTCAGCCTGTCCTCGTAGGGGAGGTGCTCCAGCCCTCTGACCATCTTCGTGGCCTCCTCTGGACCTGCCCCAACAGCTCCACATCCTTCTTGTGTTGGGGGCCCCAGAACTGGACACAAGACTCCAGGTGAGGTCTCACGAGATTTGAGATTTGAAAGAAAAATTTGGGTGTGAGAGGCACAGTTGGGGACAACAGGAATAGGACATGTTGGTGTAGATCTAATGCCAGAGTCCTCATCATCTTCCCTTACTTGGCAGGAAGGCAGGGTGCAGTGCCTGAACAGCCACGTGAGCAGGCTGCTGACCTCCCTCCCAGACAGCTCATGTCTCACTGCTGGCTCAGGGGCGGGTACAGGGCCATCAGGGCTGATCCTGCACTCCCTGTCTTTCTGCCTCTCTCCTGCTCTCCTCCCTTATCCAGAGGCATGCACCTGCAGTGCCAGCAGCATGTGTCCCATGTGAAGCCCTGGTGCAACTAAAGCAGATGGAAGCTTGGGAGGACGGCTTGCAAGCAGCAGCTAACAAGCAGAGAGGCCGGGCTACACAAGACATTCGTCATGCCTCCAGAGCAGGACATGTAAGAAGAGGAAATTCCCAAACACAGCATGTGAAGTGAGTATGAGGCTGTAGGTGTATGGAACTAGAGTGTATGCTTAGCATATGTGTATAGTGATTAAACAACTAAAAATGCATAGTAAGAATGATAACCAACAGGCAAACGACTAGGGTGGTGTGCACAGCTTGTTTAAGCTACTCACAGTGGTTGGCAGGACTGGGACACTGAACACGGGCATCAGGAGAGCTCTTGGTTCGCCCACCTGTACTCTCTTCCTTTCCTATCCACCTCGTGGTCCTGAACAAAGAGGGAAACCCAATGTCAGGTCAAATGAGACTGCATGAGCCTGGCTGGGGATGGAGGAGGCCATAACTGGAAGCTTTAGCCAGCATGCTTTCAGTTGCACCCTTGGGAGCTGAGAGTGGCCAATAAAGGCGGATGCTGAAGGGAAAGAAGCTGTCCCTACCCTGTATTTCGGAAGTCCCAACACAAGGAGAATGAATTTGAAAGTATTTCAGTGGGAGCAGAGAAAAAATAGAAAGGTTAAAAAAAAAAAAACTCTGAATGCTCCAATAATCTGCCTGTCCACGGCGATGAGGATATAATGGGAATACAACAAAGGGCCCTTGCGCTAGGAACATCCACCCGACTCTTCTGGCTATGTTGAAAAATACTGTTTTGTAGGTAAGAATTTGCTCTATCCAATGGTGTTATTATACTCTGTTGTAGTTTCCACATAAATAAATAGGATGCATTACTTTTGGAGCAAGCTACATACACAAAGCCTTCAAATGGAAACAGACATTCTCAAAAGACTGAAAATGAAATGTTTTACTGGTAAGCATATACCAACTTCTTGAAAATAATCAAACAAAAGATGCAGGTAAGAATTTCTGCTATTTCTATTTTCCTGTATAAAGACCTCCAGAGTAACATGTGGTATCCTATTACTGCGGAAGCATTTTTTGAAACATGGGCAGGATTTGCACAGCAGTGTCTGTAACCCATGCTCCTCTTGTTAGGCAGTGCAGGATGTCTCAGGCACCGCTGTGCTGCTGTGGGCTGAGCACAACGAGCAGTGGGTGTCTGATTGGGAATCATGTGCTTGTCATGTGCTGTCACAGTAGAGTGCCCAAATCATGTGCCACGTGGCATGTCCTGGTGAGTGATGACAGCATATATCTTTGACAGCAGCACCGTGCGTAGGCCTTATGTGCTACTTTTTTCAGTTTTGTGGCTCTCCCAAGCTACAGGCTGGGCACGGGCTGGGCAGCTGCTAACAGCACAGCAGCCAGCTCTGCACGCAGCAAGCAGCCAGTGCTGCTGGAGATGGCAGTTCCACCACCTGCCCCAAGCATCACCACTCCCCTGAGCAGGAGCGGGGAACTCCTCTAAGCGGGAATGTTGTTAAAGGCTGTCAGAGTCAGACAGGCACCTTAAGTTCTTGCTTTATTCAAATAATTAGCAGCATACATACTGGGCTGCCACCACGCAGGTAGAGCCCCGAATTCCGAATTTCTGCACATCGATATCCCTTCAAATGCTATCTCATCATTAACTCATAACAGGTGACCTCAGTCTCCCACGGTCCTCTGTCTCCCTTGTTTCCCAGGGACCATCCCCTCGAGGTCTCTCTTCCATCAGCCATCTTCCTCACTTCATTTCATTTTGTGCCACTCTGTCTTCTTGATGTCCTGTTCATTCTCTGCTGTCAGCAGATTCTCCAAAAGTTCCCCTTTTATCACCTTTCCTTTCTCCTCTTCTGCCTGATGGTTGGGTTTTCACCCACCCTTGGGCTGGGGCTGCACAGGGGAGGAGGCCCATGGTCTAGGGACTGTACAGTCCCCAGAGGCCATGAGGGAGGTCAGGCAGTGAGGGGCAGAGCAGGGGACGTGCAGGAGGGCCTCACGAGCCCAGCACCTTCCAGCTTTCCTAACTTGTAGGAGCAGGAAAGAAAGGCATTTCAGCTCCATATCATTTCTGTCCTTGGAGGAACAAACATCAGCCTTGACGAGAAACTTGTGTCATACCAACTCAGTCTGAGACCTGAATGGTGAAAGCTCCCTCCCCTGCCCATTAGTTCATGGAGCTTTGAATCAGAACCAGCGGAGAGCCAGTGCCAGCCTGAGACGCAGCGAGAGAGATGGAGCCACATGTCCCAGAGGCAATGTGCACAGGCTTACCCAGGCTTGCTTTTAGCCAAGAGTCACTGTCTGGTGAAACGTACACCTCCAGCTGCCGCAGAGACAGAACAGGGTGAAAAATTTCTGCTCTCTGTGACTGAAAATGTTCATTCTGTCTGCCACAGGTAAATCTGGGCTAGGGCACAGGAGAGAAGAGGGAAAGGCTCAGAGGGGAGGAGTGTCTTCTGGATATTATCAAATTCTCTGATGTGCAGTGCAAACAGCTTGAAGAACTTGATGTAGGACTGCAGCTTCCATTTTTCTATACTGAGGTTATGCATGCAGGTCAGCACTCAGCTCAGAGAGCACAGGAAATCATTTTCAAGATTTATTTATGAAAAGAAATAAGCACATATATTTCTCCCCTTGCTATACTGTTGATCAGGAATGGAAAAAAATAACTTTGTCTTAAGCCACTTTTGTCTCTTCACTGGCAGTGCCCAGTTGTTTCTGCTTGGTGGGTCCCATGCAAATTCTCTGCGAATAAAAGCTGGCTGCCTTCAAGGAGCCACCTCCACCTTCCGGAGCAGTCAGGTCCAGCACTTTTATCATGCACACTAAGAGGAGACATAATTAATTCCCCATCTGGCACTTTGCACTGAATACCCACTTTTTCTGTTTGATAGCAGGACTAAATTAGTTATTTAGCAATGAGACTAATTTAAAGTGAGCAATTGCCTTGACAAGGATCGTTGTTCAAGGCCATCCCCCCTTTGCTTTCAGATGAGAGGCCCACAAATCCCTGGAAGGTGATAAATAGACAATTAGACAATAGATGTATTTTGTTAGTTCTACAAAGCTCCCTGGTGCTGTCAGGCTCACAATAAAGGGGGCTCTGGTAAATTGGTGGGCAATGAAAGCCAGCTGTTCGGCCATCACTCCTGCAGACACAAAGCCATATGTGGTAATTTACAGGACATCCCTGAGAATAGATTGAGCCACCAGGAGCAGGGGGGACTAAAAATACTTGACAAAGTTGTCTGCTCTTCATTTAACAAGAATAAAATATCTAATGGATTGTAATGGAAGCTATCAATCACTCCTGAGTAAGGTACGGCTTTAGTATTTTACTTTTAACTAGTAATGCAAGTTTTTATTCCTCTGTAGTAAGTCAGAAGTGAGTATATCCTGTGTGCAGGATGACATTGTGCAGCTGCTAATAAATGGCATGGGCCCAGCACACTAACATAAAGCAAATCCAGACTTAAAACTGAGAGAGAGAAAATGAACAAAGAGGAGCATAAGCAATCGGCTGATCGAAGATAACGAGATATCTGTTAGCCCTGCCTACAAATACTCCATTAGGCCTGCGAGCAAGATGCAGCTTCTTCTTTTTACCTATCGGACTCTTTCTGGGCAAGGAGATTGGAGTAAGCATAAAGGGAATTAGCTCAAATAGCTGCTTATTAAAGAAAAATATTTGAAGCGCTTCTGCTGGAAGTGTGAATTAGAAAGGCAGAAGCTCCCAGTACTCAGTTCTGCAAAGCTAGATTTTACTGCAGAGCTTAGCACTGGACCCATGCAAAGTAACGTGGGCTTCGAACATGAAGTTGGGTACTCGGCAAACAACTCACAACATTTTGCCTTCAAGGTGCTCATGGCACTACGCACAACACAGTTCAGTATCCATGTGAGGTTAGGGACATTACTTGGTAATGTAGCAAATGTGCTGACTGGCCAGTCAAACGCCAGATTTCCTGAAAGCAGAACAAAACAAAATGTGTCCAGTTCTAGGCTCCCCAGTTCAAGAGGCAGAGCGACTTGAAAGAGAGTCCAGCGGAGAGCCACCAAGGTGCTGTAGCAGGGGTCTGGGCTAGGTGGTCTCCAAACGTCCCTTCCAACCCCTATGATTCTGTGACTGTCTTCTGTTGTCATTGGTGTAAAATAAGCTTGTTTTCTCTGTCTTTCATTTATGTGCAAGACACAGGCAGACAGAAGTGTGGAAGCCGATATTTATTAATCGTGGCGCTGTGAAAATACTACAAAATGTATCCCCTCAAAAAGATCCATTAGCAAGTCAAAGCCAGTACACATTAGTGTAAAGATTCCCATCCCCATGAGGTAAGAATTTTTGCTGTGTGTTTTAAGATGGCATGTGTTATAAGTATTTGTGCGTTCTTTCCTGCCTAATTTTAGCTGCTCTCACAGGACAAGAATCATAATTTATTTTGCAGAACACCAAATGTCACATTCTATGACTACTTTGCTGTACAAAATACAATATAATAGCTGGAGAAAAGTGACCTTCCATAATGGAAGTGTCCTATAGAACTAATAGAAAATGATAACTAATAGGTTTTACCAGATAATTATATCCCTCTTCTAGAACAGTTAAAAAAGGCAAGGATATCTCTTTCCATTATGTACTATTATGGCTTCATCGGTGTATGTGAAATTTCATTCTTAATTCCTTTACAAGAAAGACTTGCTTAATCTCTAGCCATTTCTACAAAAAAAATTCCCATTTGTGTTATCAGGGATTTCAGACACAAACCTTAACTTTTTGATTCTGATTGACTGGCACATCCTTTCTGGAGGCACAATGACTTGCCATGAGATCTACAGTCTTTCAAATCCAGCTTAACTGCTCCTAAATCTGCTGTTTTATTTTTGTGGGAACTGCTGACTGGGTGACAAGTGTGGACTTCTTCATATACAGGTACAGCCACAGGTGAGGACAGACTTTTTGTCTCATCTGTCACTATGGGGTGCCATCCAGAACTGAAGACTGTTTTGTGAGGTCTTTTGGTCTTATTGCAACAGATTTCAGCAGCTTTATGTGGCGATGATATAGATTGAAGAGTGCTTCTCCTGACACATGATTATCCGTATCTAAACAGAGTAGCAGTCTAGTTGCTGGTAATGTACCAAACACCTTCAGGGATGGGGGGGGGGAAGACATCCACAGCTTGTTCCCACTATTTCTTACTGAAATTTTAAATTTGCCCTCCTGTTGCAACGGAAGAACAGAGAAACAAATACAGTAACATTCTATTAGAAAAGGAGACTCCTGCTTTGATAAGGTTAACGCGGGAAGAGAAACTTGCTCCCATCTGCAGTTGCAGAAATATCCGCACTTCACTGTAGAAGTCGGATCAGCTTCCAAATAAGAGTAACAAAATATAACACATGGTAACAGTCCTATTTTTCCTGTAGAAATGATTACGTGTAAGGGAACACAAGTCATGGAATGATTCCTGTATCCTGTCGCAGATTTTCACATATTTCATGATACTTGTTCGTAGTTTCGGTTAGAGAAAAAACTAAATAACATTGTTCTCATGGAGCTACCCAGTATTATACCCAAATGCTATCTCCTCAGTAATCCTAGATACCCACAACTCACCCCTGTTCCTGTTCCTTCCTGGTTCAAGGTTTTTCCCTTGCCTTGTAAGTCCCAGTCTCATTATAGTCTCTTGAAGAGAAGAGAGAAACATAAAACTTCACCTGAGTCTTTGTTTTCTTGAAAATCCAGGAGAGAAGGTCAGAATTTTGAACATCATGAGGAGCCACTGGAGATCACCTGGTTCAACCTCCCTCCTCAAGCATGGCCACCCAGAGCCAGCTGCCCAGGACTCTTAAAGTTCCACCAGATGACTTCACAGCCCTTTGCCACAGCAGCCGCAACTCCCAGTCTGTATTATCTCCACATTTGCAGAGGGTACACTCTATCCCAACGTCCAGATCATTAATGAAGAAGATAAATAGCAAAGCAGGCATTAAACTGGACACGGGCCTGACCCCTAAGGCATACCGCTGGACTTTGTGTCACTGATGGCCACCCTCTGTGTGTGGCTGATGACCCAGATTTCAATCTATCT
>WBMW01005152.1:382146-426351 GCA_013396635.1 Penelope pileata | reverse complement strand
GCTCTGGCCACGGGGCTGTCCCTGTGATCCGAACCACTCCTGTGTGCCATGCACCGTGTGCCATGAGCTATGTGCCATGAGCTATGTGCCATGCACCGTGTGCCATGTGCCATGCACCGTGTGCTGTGTGCCATGTGCCGGCCCTGCACCGCGCGCTCAGGTGTTGAGGGGTCACCCAGGGAAAGTGCTGTGGGATGCAGCCGCATCCCGAGCGCTGCCCGCACCCACTGCTGCCCCCATGCTGCCTCCTCCGGGTCCTCGCTGGGACGCTGACTCCCGTCCCTGTTCTGTGAAGCCATGTTCCTCCCTTCTACAGCACAAAACCCGGCACAGGTTCAGCCCATGGAGCTCCCCTGATCCTGCAGCTCCTTGCTGAAGCCTTCATGGCAGCAGCAGCACAGCAGCTGTGTCCCTCAGAGGGCTCTGGCTGTGTCCCCATCGCAGAGGTTGCAGGGATGGGGCCCAGCTGCCTCCCCCCCCCCCCCCAGCCCTCCCACAGTGCTGTGGCTGTTCCTGCTTCGAAACAATGACCCCAAGGCAGACACTTCCCTGTTCAGCGGGTGTGTGTCCGAGAGGGAACATGAGCCGGGGCTGTGGGGCTGGTTACGTGGCACCTGCACTGCAGCGTGGCTCTGGGACCCGGCTGCGGGCACACTGTGTGGGCACAGGGCTGACATGGTGCCATGGGACAGAGCCTGGGGGCCGCTGGGGACACCCACCCTGCAGGGCTGGGACGGCTGCGATGCCCCGCGCAGCCCCGGAGCTGGCGGCTGCAGGACGGGCTCAGGGCAGGTGTCACCATGCAGAGATCCTCTCCAAGCTTTAATTAGCAAGGGAGACAGAAACTGAGAAATCCAGGGACCTGCACCATGCCCTGAGGAGCTGCCAGCAGCGAGGTGGGCAGCACTGGGGGACACAGCCCTGATCCCACACTGGGATCTGCCCCTGGGGATGCAGTGACGGGATGCAGGGCCGCAGCTCCTGCCTGCCCGGTGCTGTGCAGAGCACTCGGCCGCTCGCAGGCAGCACCTCGGCTCTGAGTTGCGATGTTTTCTCTCCTCGGCGCCTTTCCCTGGCGGTGACCTGGGCCGGGCTGTCCCATGGCATTTCTCTGCTTTCCCTGCGGATATTGCCCTTGGCACCACATCCACTGCCTTACCCTCAGGGCTGTACTTTTGTTCCTGCACAACCCAGGGCTCCTCCAGTTGCAGCCTCCTCAAGGCGCTGCCCCGGGCCCCGTGGTGCAGCCGTCCCCAGCCGGTGCTGCCCGGGCTCAGCCCCGCGGTGCCCCCAGGGCCGGGTTTGGGCTGTGGGACGCGAGGCGGCCGCGGGTGCCGGGGCTGAGCCGCTCCGTGCAGCGCTGGCAGGTCACTGTCACAGACAGAACAGCCAGAAGTGGTTGCAGATGACAATTTGGCTGCTTCGCATGGGAGTGGCTCCTGGGCCCGAGGAAACCTTCGCAAAGCAGAAAAACAAGGGTGAGCCGCTCGCTGTCACAGCCGCAGGGCCAGGAGCAGGGGTGGCCCACGGGATGAGCTCGGCTCCGGCCGCGCCTGATCCGCCCCACGGCGCTTTGGCCCACGGCCCTGTGGCTGCGGTTTGCACAGGGGATGTCACCCCCAAAATCGGGCGCTTTGTAGCGGTGGTCGCAGGCGTTCTCTGGCTCTGCCACCGTGGAGCAGCGTCACCCACACCTGTGGAATCCTGCAGGAATTCCTGCTGCTGGATTCCTGCCCGGGGTGGAGCTGCGGGCTGGGACACACCAGGTCCCCTCGCGCTGGGACATGTCCCTGCCTCCCCTCCTGCGGTCCCAGCACCGCTGCAAACCCGCAGCAGGCAGCGGCCTGCAGGGCCCCAGGGCTGTGCTGCCCAGCGGTGTCCCCACGTCCCCCCATGTCCTCCTGTCCCCCCAGGGAGCAGGGCCACCCTCGGAGGCACTGGCGATGTCTGCAGGGAGCGCAGGGCCAGAGGTGCGGGAGTGCTCCGAGGATGCTCCGGCTGCGCCGTGGCCCCGCTTGCAGAAGTTTCTGTGCTACAAAAGCTACGGGCGGGCGGGCGGCCTGAGGTTGATTTGTCTGAAATAAATAAGGACCCGCCTGCTGCCTCCTGCCCGGGGCTGACACCATCTGGATGCAGGAAAGGAGATGAAAGGGAGTGCTGGGAGCTGCACGCCGGCCCCATAGCGTGAGGGTTTGGGATCCCAGCACCGAGCACAGCCCGCAGCCCCCAGGCAGCCCCCGCCCTGGCCCTGAGCTGCCTGGGAACAGGAGGCTGCAGAATTAGCTTGATTTTTCAAAGATGTTCATTCTCAGCTTCAATTTCCTATGGAAAAATGTGCTACGTGTTGTGCCAGCCTCCCTCCCCCGGCCCTGCAGCCCGGGCCCTGGCCCCAGCGGGATCTGAGCCGCGTTGGGCAGAGCCCCGGGGGCAGGGGAGCGCGTCCCCCTGCAGCCAGGCCAGGGACACTGAGGGGTGGCACGGAGCATGGGCTGTCCCCTGGCACTGCGGGTCCTGCTGGGCTCCCCGTGCCGAGCTGCTGTCCCCGCGGGCAGTGACGGGCCCTTATCGGGCGGCTGCAGCCGGGTACGGGCGGGGGGCGGCTGCGGAGGAAGCGGCCGGGCCGGGGCCGGGGCCGGGAGGAAGGAGCCCCGCTGTCAGCCCGTTACCCCGCCCGGGCCCAGGAGCCCCATGCCAAAGCAAACTGCAGCGCAGACAATTGCTGTTATTAACAACGCTGAGGCGGTGCTGGCGGGGATTTCTCCATCTCCCGGGGCACAGCAGCCCCTGCTCGAGGCTCAGGCAGTGCCACATCCCGGCTGCCATCAGGGCATGGACCCCCGGGGGCAGCCGAGTGCCCAACGGTGGCACCGCGGGTGGATGCTGACCTCTCCCTCTGTCCCCACAGTGAACCCGTGCTGCTATTACCCCTGCCAGCACCAAGGGGTGTGCGTGCGGGTCGGCCTGGAGGGCTACGAGTGCGACTGCACGCGGACGGGGTACTCCGGGGCCAACTGCACCGCCCGTAAGTGCCCGGTGCGTCCCCGCGGGCGGGCACTGCGCTGTGTGTGCACCCGGTGCCAGCGCCGTGCCCTGCTGTGCCCACAGCCGAGCTCTGGACGCGCCTGCACGACCTGCTGAGGCCCAGCCCTGCCTTCTACCACTTCATCCTGACCCACTTCAGGTGGTTCTGGGACATCATCAACAGCACCTTCATCAGGGACACGCTGATGAGGCTCGTGCTCACGGGTATGGGTGGCACCGGGACCGCGGGCAGAGGGGGCTGGGGGTGGGGGCCAGACCTGGGCTCTGGACATGCCGTGCTCCCCGTGCAAAGGGCTCTGAAGTAGATGCTCAGGGAGCAGCTGGTGGAAATATGGAGCTGGCGCTTGTTCCTCTCGTCCCTACATTTATCACTTTGCATAAATATTTAGGTTCTGTCTCTTGGAGCTGTAGGGACGTGTTTGCAAGGCTCCGGCTGTTGGTTTCAGCATTTGTGCATGTTTGTCGTCTAATTCATCACCCAGGAATCCGTTAGCACAGCAGCAGACCCCTCAGCCATGCAGGGACCTGCGGCCTCTGCGGGGTGCAGTGGGTGCTCTGCCCTCTGCTCTGCTGCCCGGGGTGCCTGGGGGCTGCCCTGCAGCACCGGCCCTGCCCTCTCCTTCCAGTTCGCGCCAACCTCATCCCCAGCCCTCCCACCTTCAACTCCAAGTACGGCTACATCAGCTGGGAGGCCTACGCCAATGTCAGCTACTACACCCGCATCCTGCCGCCGGTGCCCGACGACTGCCCCACGCCCATGGGGACCAAAGGTGCATGGTGGGCACGGGAGGTGCCGACGTGCTGTGCAGTGCAGTGCAGTGCTGTGCTGTGCTGTGCTGCTCTGTGCAGTGCTGTGCTGTGCAGCGCTGTGCTGCTCTGTGCAGTGCTGTGCTGTGCAGCGCTGTGCTGCTCTGTGCTGTGCTGCTCTGTGCAGTCCTGCAGTGCTGCACCCACACGGCCCCGCCATCAGCTCCCGTTCCCCGCAGGGAAGCAGCAGCTCCCCGACGCGCAGCTCCTGGCCGAGCGCTTCCTGCTGCGGCAGAAGTTCGAAGCCGACCCCCGGGGCACCAACCTGATGTTCGCCTTCTTCGCCCAGCATTTCACCCACCAGTTCTTCAAGACCTCCGGGAAGATGGGGCGCGGCTTCACCAAGGCGCTGGGGCACGGGGTGAGGGCGCGGGGCGAGGGTGCGGGGCAGGGCCCGGCTGCCGCCCGCTGACAGCGCGATCCCACAGGTGGACCTGGGGCACCTGTACGGGGACAACCTGCAGCGGCAGCACCAGCTGCGGCTCTTCAGGGACGGGAAGCTCAAGTTCCAGGTACAGCACGGCGTGGAGCTCCAAGACCATTGGAAGCCCACATCCCTTTGGCAGCTGCCAGGGCACCGTGGCTTCCTGCCCTCCTCACTTTCCGCTCCCGTCCCCCGAGGTGGTGAACGGGGAGGTGTACCCCCCCTCGGTCCTCCAGGCGCCGGTGCACATGGTCTACCCGCCCGCCGTGCCCAAGGGGAAGCAGCTGGCGATGGGCCAGGAGGTGTTCGGGCTGCTGCCGGGGCTCTGTGTGTATGCCACGCTCTGGCTGCGCGAGCACAACCGCGTCTGCGAGGTGCTGAAGCGGGAGCACCCAACCTGGGGCGACGAGCAGCTCTTCCAGACAGCACGGCTCATCCTCATCGGTGAGAGCCCGGGGCTGGGGGCTGGGGGGGTTCCTGGCAGCCTGCTGGAGAGCGCTGGCTCCGTCAGCAAGTTTAATTTGGGGCCATTTAGTTATAATTTTGAATGATTTCCTTCTAATATTCTTTTCTGGATTTTTGGATGGAAGCGACTTGGGGTAAGAGCACGGTAAGTTGACAGAAGACCCACGCCAGCACATTGTTAAGCAGCGTATTGAGGTCAGCTTTCTCAAAACCGTTTCTATTTTGGCAAACCAACCTTTTTTGGTTAAAAAATACTTCACAGGTCAGGCGGGGCCGGGGCAGCAGAGCTGCGGGCTCAGCACGTGAGTAGCGCAGGGCCCTGCGGGGCCACCTGGAGCGCGGCTGCGCCCGCTGACGCCTTCCTTTCTCGCCTCCTGCCCAGGGGAGACCATCAAGATCGTCATCGAGGATTACGTCCAGCACCTCAGCGGGTACTTCCTGAGCCTCAAGTTCGACCCCGAGCTGCTGTTCGGGCGGCAGTTCCAGTACCGGAATCGCATCGCGGTGGAGTTCAACCAGCTCTACCACTGGCACGGGCTGATGCCGGACTCCTTCGTCATCCAGGGGGAAGAGTACAGCTACGAGCAGTTCCTCTACAACACCTCCATGCTCATGGACTATGGCGTGGAGGCCCTGGTGGAGTCCTTTTCCAAGCAGACTGCGGGAAGGGTAAGGCCCTGCGGTGCCGTCGCTGTGTGGGGCCCAGCGGTGCCGGGAGTGTGGCTGTGTGAGCGTCCCGGCTGCACACAGCGTTTGCCGGCATTGCCCGAGGGCAGTGTGCGTGCCCTGAGCCCTCCCCACCAGCAGGGCAGCGGGGCTGGGCCTTGGCAGCCCCGTTTGCTCCATCCTGGGACGGTGGAGTAAACACGGCGGCGGGGCCAGGAGCCTGTGGTCGTGGGCGGATGTGGCCAGGGCCGCTCAGCCCCAACCTGGGGCCGGCACGAACAGCTCCTCTCACGCTGTTCTTTGCTGCCATCACATGGATGTTCTCTTCCAAGAGATTGCATCACTTGTGACTTGTGCAAAGCAGCAATGCTGACGTGCAGATCCGCAGCTCTCGGGGTGCTCAGCTCCCGCTGTGGCCCCAAATCCAGCGGCCCCGTCCCTCCGGCTGGGGCCACGCTGTGCTGCTCTGTGCAGCCCCGAGCCCAGAGCATGGGAGCAGGGCAGGGCCGGGGCCTCCTCACACGGGTGTGCTCCTCCTCATCCTCTCCTCTCCCAGATCGGCGGGGGGCAAACCATCAACGCCAACGTCCTGGGAGTGGCCATTGGGGTCATCGAGGAGTCGCGGCAGCTGAGGCTGCAGCCGTTCAATGAGTACAGGAAGAGGTTTGGCCTCAGGCCCTACGCGTCCTTCCAGGAGCTGACAGGTAGGGGCCCTGCTGCTGCCAGCCAAGCTCAGAGCTGCCGGCCCCTTCCCCATCTACAGGCAGGGCTGCTGTGTCTGCAGGGCCAGCGGCTGCTTCGTGCCCCAGGGCAGGGCCAGCCGCTTGCTGAGGCCTCTGACGTTCTCTGCTGCAGGAGAGGAGGAGAAGGCGGCAGAGCTGGAGGAGCTGTATGGAGACATCAATGCTCTGGAGTTCTATCTGGGCTTGCTGCTCGAGAAACCCCAACCCGATGGCATTTTTGGGGAAAGCATGGTGGAGATCGGCGCTCCGTTTTCCCTGAAGGGTCTTCTGGGAAACCCCATCTGCTCCCCAGAGTACTGGAAACCCAGCACCTTTGGCGGAGCAGCCGGCTTCGAGATAGTCAAGACAGCGTCGCTGGAGAAGCTGGTGTGCCTCAACGTGAAGCAGTGCCCGTATGTGGCGTTCCGTGTGCCGGACCCCGCGGGTGCGACCGGCAGCGCCCGGGCTGGTGGAGCATCCACGGAGCTGTAGCACCAGCACCACCCGCACAGGTAGGGCCCGGCCTCACCCTGGGGAGGGGCAGCGTTCCCCAGCCCAGCGCTGAGTGTCCCCTTGGTCCCTGCAGGCAGCGGCGGAGCCGGGCCCACCCCATGCCAGCGCAGCGCGGCCACCCATCGCCCCGGGCCCAGCCCAGCCCCACAGCAGCGGGGAGAGGCTGGTGCCCACCTCAAGTGCCTGAGGAGAGCAGAGAGCAGCTGCCAGCGCTGTGCCCAGCACACACCCCTCTTCCCAGCTGCTGCCTCACGCTCAGCAAGGTGTACCAGGATGTTCCCGGCTCCTCTGCTCTCCCCCAGCTCCGGCAGCCCCTCTCCTGCCTGGGCATCCTGTGCCAGGGAGCGTGCAGGAGCCCTCCCAGCCTTGCTGGCAGCACGGGAGGGCAGGGAGGATGTGCTGCAGGTGGCCTTCCCGGCCCTGCACAGGCCGGGCTCTCACCTGGCTCTCAGCAGAGGCTCACGCCAGCCCATCCCATCCTGCCCAGCACTGGATGAAGGGTGACCGTGCCACCTGCCCAGCCCTGGGGTCCCCAGAGCCCCGTGCCCCCACCCCACACTGCTGCCCCGACCCCCGGCAGGCTGCTCTGAGCTTCCTCTGTGCCCACTGCCTGATAAAGCCCTCCCACCCTACACTCACGGCACTTTGCTGCACCAATAGCTCAGTAAATGGCGTTCCCAGGCACGCAGAGCCTGCTTGTCCTGCTCCACAGCCCACACAGCTGTCAGCCCTCGCCAGCAGCTCGACGTGATGGCTGGCAGCCAGGGTCACTGGCCTCGGTCCCAGCCAGATCCCAGAAAATGGGCCTTGAAAATAAACCATGTTAAGAACTGCTCTCGTTTCCTCCAAGTTCTCAGGCTCACAGGGCAGAGGCAGGGCAGGGCAGGTGCCCAGGCCCAGTGGGAGCTGGGGGAAGGCTTATGTGGGGGCCACCACCGCACACTGGGAGCCCTGCACTGTGCGTTTCCAGCATTGCACTTGCAGAGCTCCCGTGTGGCTGCCATCGCCGTGCACAGGGCTCCAGCCCCAGGGCATCCCCAGCCCCAGGGCTCAGCCTGTTTTGGTTAGCCCACGAACATCCTGCTTTTGTTTGTGGCTATCACAGCTGGCCAGCGCCGGTTGCCACCAGCTGATAAGCACGCAGTGTCCGGGTGCTGTGCCACCAGGGGAACGTTCCACCAGGAATAGCACAGCTGACCCCCAGCCCTCCCCTGCATTTCCTTTGGTGGTCCTTCAGCCCCGTGTTCGCACACAGCGCTCACATCTCCATCAGATCACCCACTGCCTCCTGTGCTGTGCGTGCAGCGTGAGCAGCAGCAAGAACATCTGCCTGTGTGTGGGTGACCTTTGGAGCAATGATTCACTGAGCACAAAATGACCAGAGTGGACGCTGGGAGGAAGGGACCAACCATCTGCAGTGCTTTTAATAGCAGTTTTTTTTGGTGTTGCTGCAAATAAACCCCAGCGCTCCAAAAGGGATGTGATGGGGCTGCATCACCAGATCAGACCTGGGGAAGGGCAGCACAGAGCCCAGAGGGGTGCTGCGAGTGGACACAGGGCTAAGAGCTACACTGCCAGGCACCAGAGCCAAATGTCTGCATGTTTGTGCTGTGCTTGAGAAGTAGCAGCTAGGAAACGGGACACAGAACAGAGCACAGAGCACATAACATCTGGTGGGAAGGAGTGCTGTTCTCTGAACCTTCACCACGCATTAACTTACAGCCACGTTTCAGAGACAGAACCTAGGGTGAGTACTGAAAACATCTGAGGGCAATCAACGCCAACCCTGTTTTCCAGCACCAGTTGTTTTCCTTGTCTTGCTCTGCTGAAACTAATGGGTTTGAGAAAGTTTGCTTTTATGTGATGCTGACAGAATTTCATCTAAAAACTGTTAAAACCTGAACAACACCCACACAAGCTCTGCCAAGGCACGAGGAATGTAACCAACCACCGCTGCTTCGCGCTAGCGCTCCAGGCTCCCTCGACCTTTCGCAATGTTTGTATCTCAGAGCAGTTTCATCAGATGCACTAAAAAAAGCAACAGGACTGCTGGTGGGAGTAAGCACGGGAGGAAACAACAGGCAGAGCCCCAGGGACAAACCCCACAGGCTGGTACCTGCCCAGTGCTGCAGCCCTGCACCCTTGGGCTGTTCCTCCCAGGCTGCTCTTCCCAGGATCGCTGCCCAGAGCCCACAAAAACCCATCAGGAGTCGCAGGGTGAGCTGCTCCCAGCTCGCACCCTGGGCACACAGGGGCACACCAACTCTTTCCCAGTGTTGGCTGCTGTCTAGTCTGTCATCTTGACTTTTGCCCAAGTCAAGATAAGGTGCAGTGCTAGAGACAAAACACTTGGGTGTAGAGCTCCCTTCAGCTACTGCACCGCCGCAGCAGAGCCATTCGCAGCACCAGAGATGCTGGAACACCCCACCAGGTTTCAGCCCAGAGCAATGCCTTGTGCTGTGCAGGAAAGACAGGCGAAACATCTCTGGCAATATTAAAAAGCATCCTTTATTCAAAACCAAGACATTTAGTAGGAATGCATCAATATAAACGGAGTTCTGGCCATGACAGAGGTGCTGCATCAAACCCAAACCTGACACTCAGTGCCAAACCGCACGTTTCAAAGCTGTTTTATTGTAGGCAGGTGTTGGTGCAATTTCATTTTCATTTCTGTAATGCAGATATATATGTACATTATATATATGTGCATACACACCCCAGTTTTTACTCTGCAGGTCAGGACCTCATCTAAAATTAAATAAATAAAACAGACTTTTAACACTTCAACTGAAACTATTTACAGATACAGTGCTAGCATGAGCTCTAGTTCTGTATTTGAAGTCACAAATGATTAACTAACCAACCTATCCTAAAATATTTTACTTTGTTATGTTGTTTTATGTGCAGTAAGAATGCTGATTTTGGGGATACAAAATTATGGTTGGTCAGTTTGGAAGGATTTAGTTTCTGGAATGAGCAAAAACAACAGCAGCAGTGCCCAGCCCAGCCCTGCCCACAATGCTTCCAGCAGCACCGTAACACATCTCTCTATCCCTCTTCCCCCATGTGCTTATTGTATTCTCCCAGATCAATGATTAATTGGATTCAAACTTCCCTCCTACACACCTTTTTCCCCCTCCTTTTGCTCTTGGTGCCATAAACCACCCGTCATACACCTGAGCACTGCAGATTAACACCCAGGAGCCACCTCGCTGCAGACACAGGGCAGCAGGAGACATTTTGATCCTATGACAGCTTCACAGCCAGGGGACAGAACCCTACTTGATACAAATAAAACTTTAACTCAAGCACAGAAAGCTCTTCCCCCTCCAAACCAGGTTTAATTACGATGCTAACATGCACCCTGTCTGCACTACAGACCTCACTGAATCTCACCCTGAATATAAATTACAGCTACTTCGACTTTTTTCTTCAGTGTGCTGATACCCACGCTCAGTGATTTAATTTCAAGTAACTTTCACGGGTTTTTTTTCTGCAATTCTATAAAGGAAAGAATCTTACCACATTTTAAAATTTGGGTTTCTGCCAGTTCCCTTAAAACAGCTACAATGTGCTACTTCAGTTATTTTTAATTACAAATTATTTCTCTTCCTGCTTATGCTACTTTTAAAAATACAGTTCAAATAGATAGAACTACAAATGCTTATTTTTCTATCCTAAGATCTAGTCCTACTATGAACAGAGTGCTTACAAAGAAACATTTGCACTTCTTCCTGGTGCTTGAAAGTGCCTTATACAGAACTTGCAATGAAATTTAATCATTAAACATGGCATTGCACTGGGTCAAATATTTAAGTAACAATAGTCTACTTTCCTCAAAATTAAACAACAAGCAAAAATAGTAATGTGTGAGAAAGCAAAGGTAATATCCAGTTAAGTATGCAGAAGACATCATTCAGTAACAACAAAGTACAGAGTGCGTGCACTCAGCATGCTCGTTTGTGCTCCGTACACAGAGAAATGCAGTCTGGCCAGGAAAGCCTTTACCGTGCTCTGCATCACTGGAGGTTTTCATGCTTGCATTCACTATGCACTGCTCGTGGTTTCTACTCAGGTTAGCTCACAGCTACCTAGCACTACACTTGCTGGAGGCAGGGTGAACTGTGAAGTACTAGCAACCCTGAAAATTACTTCCCCATGTTACAAGCGGGTTTATGAAACAGGTAGAGCACAACCAAACCAAACACACAAATAAAAATGTAAACACTAACAAATGGTGATGACAAAGGTGCTGCTGAAGGGGAGCATCATGTACAGCTGTTACAGTCAGGAGTAGTAATTTCATGACAAGACAAATGGGCTCAGCCAGCACCACAAGGCTTCTAATGTGTCCAAAAGTGGGAGTCACCTTTTGTTTTTGGGAGAAGAGAACTTTTAACATCAGTGTCACTGGGCAACTTAAACAGCTGTGATGCTTTTAAAGAGGCCTTTGTTATTTGCACCAAAGACAGGTAAAGAAATTGTCAGGTACCCACAAAGGCTTCACCCCTACTCCACAAGATTTTTTTCTGTCAGTGAACTCCACTGATGGACTGTACAAGAAAACCATGGTCCCAAAGAGCTGCCTTCATAGGAAGAGCAGAACAGTGGCAATGATTCTGATCCTGCCTAACACTGTGCAGAACCTAAATACCGAGCTTCAGACAAGGGAATGAGCTGTGCAACTGACAATCTAATTTAGGGCCCTTGTCTATTGGCTCAAGGCTCATTTCCCACAAAGCCTTCCAGTCATCTGTCAGGCCCAGGGGTTATCAATATTCAAAATTAAACTGAAGATCCAGCTTAAGCAGA
Source organism: Penelope pileata (assembly GCA_013396635.1). NCBI lineage: Eukaryota > Metazoa > Chordata > Aves > Galliformes > Cracidae > Penelope > Penelope pileata. The sequence continues at coordinate 414,900 of WBMW01005152.1, read as the reverse complement.
TAATATGAAGGCAAACGAATGTTAGCACTGATTTAACAATTTTAGAAGATTCTAGAGATATGACATTTTGAGGCTAGTGAAGCCCTAATTCTGCATTTTGTCAACAAAATTCTCCTTGACACTATTCAGCATATATGTTGGAGCTCTTTATAGAAGTTCTCTCTCTTTTTAGAGGCAGAGATTATTTTCTGCTGAAGTGACTACTATGAATTCTAATGGTAGGTACTTTAAATCTAAGAATGCATTAAAAGCTGTAATAAAAGGAAGGTGTTCTCATTTAAGTCTCAGACAAGGTTAAAGAAAGAAGAGACCTCTCCAGCTGAAAAGTAATTTTCAGGATCAAGTCAGGTGCTGTTGTTATTTGCAAGTGAGAATTGAACAAAATTTGATGCCAATTGTTAGAACAATTGTACTTCCAAGAAGGGGACTGCAAGTTGGGGGATGGAGAACAGGACCCTGCTCTGTTAACTCACTGGCAGCAGTTCAACTCCAGGTTAATAAAAGACTTGGAATGCCTAAAAACTTGTTTACTGAATTGTTAGAACTTCATGCCTGGTAAAATACATTTGAATTGCATAAAAGCAAGACTGCTTTAGTGTGTACTTTACTGAATTAAGAAAATCTTAGGAATTTCTTATGTTATTTTAAACAAAATTCTAACAAGCAAAAGTCCAAGCGCACGGAGGGGAAGAATAACATACCCACACTAAGAAAGGAAGGGAACAACCCCTAGCACAGGAACAGCCCACAGTACAATTACACCTACTGGCCCACTGGTTCAGTCTATTTCCAGATCACTGTCTTCACTGTAACACGCAGACGGGTTACGTATGGAAGTCAGGAGCACTAGGTCTTTCTCTGGAAGCAGACCACACTCCTGCAAAAAAGCCTCCAGGTCTACAGCAAAAAAATCTTCTCCGAGCTGGTCAGTGATCCGCACAAAATTGCCAATGAGCTCACCTGCCTTATAGATCAGCAAAGCTGGCAGAGCGTTATTAGTAAAGCGAGCGCTGGCACCAATGAGGGAACTCTTTACTCTGCAAAACTTAACTGTTGGGTACTCAGCAGCCAGGCAGATCATGCAGCCATTCAGGGATTCAGTGCCAGGGATATCATCCTCATAAATATGGATCATGATCAGCGTGCTCTTATGCTCTTTATCGACCGTGTCCAAAAATGCTTCTCCACTGGTAATCTCAAAAACCTGTTTAAATTGCTGCCCACTGTACAACTGCTGTCTCATCTCCTCCATTCGCTGCTTCCTGTATCGCTGTAAAAACTCCTCATCATCTTCATCGTTGTGAATCATGTTATATTCTTGTAAAGTCATCTAAAATACATAGAAAGATACATGACAGTGAAAAAGAAAAGACCTGCATCACTATGTGGGTCACTTGCATAATTAATTTAAATCAAGAGGATTAATGTGGGTCACTCATCTTTAATAATAGCAAAGTGCAACCCACGAAGGCTCAAGCACCCTCTGTATCACACTCCATTTTGATCTAATTAGAAACCATGTCCAGTGGGAACAGTGATTTCAGCCTTGGGTATTCTAGTTTCCACAGGCTGCACTAATAACACAAGTGGCTGCTCCACGCTCCCACTTTAATTCAGGTTAATGGCAGCTATGTGCTCTCACTAAGCTGAGAGTAGCAATTTGGGAGCTATGCCTGACCTCAAATAGCTTCTTCTTCCTTAGCTTTTTCATTTAGTTTTTCAGTAAATATCTTTTTGGCAAAACAAATGCACCATCTTGTCTGTAGGAATGAAATTAACAGGATTTTATTCATTTTGTATTTATTTGCCTGCTCTGTTCCATGTATCCACTGACCAGATGTGGATTCTTCCCTGCTTCACACACACAAATGATGAAACAAATAATGTCAAGCGTTTAAATGGCATTTTAATTCCTTTGTGCCACGTTACCTTTCCATTGATTTTTTCCTGAAGCTCCTTCTGCTTCTGCTTATCAGTCTCTTCATCTAAGTGAGATCTACACGTCATCGACAACTTCTTTATGAGTCGCTCCATCTCTCTGCGCTGCTCCTGTCTCTGTTCTGTCTCCAGTTGTTTAAATCTTCGCCAGTCATTAATGACTCCTTTTGGACCTGAAATTAAACATGCTGACATTTACCACAAAACAGTAACAGAAGCACATCTCCCATTTAAAATGCCAGCAATACCACACAAGTCAGGAGCAGAACACTGGGCTTGTTGTAAGCTTTTTGTATTCTGTGCTAAATGCCGTCATGAAAGAGAGCAATGGAAGTAACTTGCCATTTACAGGCCCTCGAGTTTGTATCTTGTCTAGGGAGACTAAAGCTTATCTAACTAGGCTACTTTCATAACTGTGTCAAAGGTTAATGAAGATTAATTTCTGGGCTCTTGAAACAGAATCACCGGCCCTCAAGAACTCCACTACTGCTGGCAAGATTCAAGTGTACCTGAAAAGAGGACTTTCATTACAACAACAAATGAGAAAGCCACAGGAGTCTTCCAATAAACAAAGTACTTACAAATCAGTCTGATACCACAGTACCTGTGTTGACTGCACTGCCATCGCTGCTAAGCTCCACTTCCCCAACGCCCTCAGGAATGGAGCTCTCCCCTTCTTTGTCTTCCTTCTCACTGTCTTCATCCTCCCCCTCGCTGCTGCTGTAATAGTACTGCAGCTTCTCGCCAAGGAGCTTGTCGTCCAAAGTAGTCATTATGTTCTAAAAGATAATCAAGCAGACAACACACCTCTTACTCGACTGTGCAGCACAGGGCACCGCTTTAAATGCACCACAGTCTGTTACTTCTCCAGAGCAGACTGTAGCCACAGAAGAACAGTTCATGGCCCTCTATCACACATCCTATGGCACAGTCACGTGAGTTCATTCTTAATCATAATGTCAAATGCATTTAAGATAAAAACCTCGACGAACAGAACTCTGCTTTGAGGCTCATCACTAACAAATGCGGTTACAAAAGCTGTTTCTGCACCCAGGTACACTCCAGGAGATGTCTGAGCACTTTTACCCACGCCGAATGACTTTCTCAGCATGATTTGGGACTCAGCCTCAGGCAGCTCCACGAGGTGGCCATCCCAGGGACTTAACTTGCAACTTCCAATGTTATTTGAATGATTTTGTCAATGATTCCCCTAAGCAGAAAACCGATGCAATTAATTAAAGCCGAAGGTTCTGACCTGTACTCCTCCCCGGGCTCCAGGGACGCGCTTCTGCCAAACCTGGGAGAAAAGAAATCAGATNTCCGCCCGCGGCCCCGCTGGAAGCGCTCAGCCGCCCCCGAGTCCCCCGCAGCCGCCGCCCGGCCCCGCCGCCCCTCTCTGCCCCGCGCAGCCCGACCCCGCCGCCCCTCACCGCCGCCTCACGGGGCCGCCTCCGGTCGCCGCGCGGGGCACGGCGGGAAGGAGGCGGAGCAGGGGAGGGGACGGCCACGGCTCCCTCCCCCCGCGCTGACGGGAATGGCACCGCCCGGCAGCGGCCCACCTGGCCCCGGGCGCCACCACCTCGCGCGGCGCAGGGGGAGCCGGGAGGGCACCGCGGGACGGGTTGAACGCACGGAGGCGGTTAAGGTGGACAAATAATTTTTATTTGTGCATGCAAATACATGTCAATACTGCAAACTTCTTCCATCAATTCTCTCAAACACTGAAAACCATGATGCTCTACTCTGTGACCAGCCAAAGCTACAACCTCTTCACTTCAGTGCTACAGCAAACACACGGCCGCCCCGCGCGGGGCCCTCCCTACTCTAACACGAGGGAACAGTACGATCCGGGAACTCAAAACCGAAATAAACGGAATAGAATTTACTCCCCCATATAACCCCATTTCATTTTACAGATTTTAAATTATAGTTTTAAATAGAAGCTGAGAATGCGCCATAAAAATGAGCATTAAATCCATCGTAGCGATGGTGCCTGCTTTATACATGATGGGTGTACACCATCGGTTATTCATTTACATTTCAATCGAACAATAGATTTGCAAAGAAAATGTCTAATACAGACGTAAAAATATTCACACTAGAGCTTCACAATCGGTTGTACAATTGACAAACAGGCCTCTTTTCCCAAACTTTCCAGCTAAGCAAATTTATAAAATGTAATCAATGCAACAAGAAAAAAAAAAATCTCCTTAAAACTTCCAGGGAAAAGAATACGCAGTAAACAGTATCGATGCGGACAGCAGATGCTGCAAGCTCACCACAATGCTCGGAGTGGCTGTACAGTGGGTGTGAGCAGTACGAAGAAGCCACGTGTGTTGTATCACAACTACCGTATAGTTACTTGTTTGCCCAGCTACGAAACGCATGCACCCCATGCCTCGGGCTAACGGAGCTACTGGGGGTAATGGAGGGCTATGTGCAAACGACCCTGGCCTTCGGCAGCGATGAACGCAGGCTCTGCTTTAGTTCAGCTCTCACAGCAACCTCCCGATGGGCTGAGAGCTTCCGCAAACCTCCTCAGTGCAGCATTGGGTTTGGATTTGGGGATCTCAATCGTTCCTTTTTGGTTCTCTCTCGTCACCGACAGCTCCTTCCCCTCGCCGTGCTCCCTTGCCAGCAAAGAGACGCACCACGATGCCTCCTGCCCGAGGCAGCTGTCTGTGCCGGGAATTGGGTCATTGCAACGCACGTTTATTGTGTTCTGCTTGCAGAAGAGGTCCCTCGATGAGAGGGAATTTCCTAACAAAAGGGATTAAACTACAACATAAAGAATGGACTTTTACATACTATAGATAATTCGATCATTTCTCATTTGGTTACACTCTCAAATTCAACATCTTCCTTTAGTAAGTCTAATAATGAAGAATCTGTTCACAAATACGATCGAGGAGCTGCTGGCATACAGTGTTTATGTACAGCAACAGGTACAACTTGACACCTTGTGCTTTAAGGAAGCAAATCAAACATGTTTGGAACTACTCTCAGTTTAGATAGTTATTTTAAGCGTTCTTTCCTCAGCTGTTTCCGACCACTGTGCATTATTTTGTACCTCATCCAGCCTAGTACACTATTATACAAGAACAGCATTCAGCTCTTAAGTACAGGATACAACTGAAATTTCAATTGTGTTATTGAAGCACTAAAACCTTCCAAATTAGACTTCTACAATGAGCAATTAAGAGCTTATTTAACATAACCAGCTGTGTACATTTTTTTTTTTTAAAATCAAGTGTCAAACTTTAGCGTCCCTGTACTAGACTACCAAGAACCAACGCCAGTTTGCTTTGCAAAGAGTCTAACCTTTCCTCTGAAGGGTCTAGTATACATTCTACAATGCAAAATCTGCATAAACACTAAGATTCATCTCTTGTCACCTGTTTACAGGAACAAAATATCAGTAGCAGGGCAATCACTCTGCTATAATTATATGTTAAGAATGTACAGATAATTACTTTTCACACAAGCATTCTCCCAGCACAAGCATTAGTCTCTATTAAGACCTATGTGGAAAATGAGGCAAAACAAGGAATGAATCCAGGTAGTGAGGCAACACAGTTAACTTAGATACTAATAATTCCTGTATCTCTTACATGTGAAATCCCTGCTGTACCCCTAAAAGTGGGGAAAAAACAAAACAAAGGAAACCAAAATGCTTGTCCAAGCAAAGCAAAAGAGCCAATCTCTTTCCCCCAATCTGCTATGGGCCTTTTTTTTTTTTTTTTTTTTTGACAGCAAAGGTTACTTAGGCCAAAACCTAAATGGGAATCGCTGCTATTAACACAAAAAGATTAGTCACTCTATCTCGATGTCAGAAAATAAGCCCTTCCATAGCCCAAAGGCACCTGATTTGCAACTAGACAAATGAATACATACTTGTTCATAGGGTCAAGGGATGAAACTCCACCAAAGAAGAAAGCCAGAACTAGGTTCCCACCTGCAGCTTCTACTTGTCAGGGCACTGGAGGGCACAGTTTCATGGCAAAAATCACACAGTCAGTGTTAAAACTGTAAGACAAAAGCTGGCATGCTATTTAAACGCCCAAGTAATTCTTTTGCCTGTCATTCTCTATATTAAAAATTCAAGAAAATAACCAGCCTCAGTTAAGAACTGACTTTCCATATGAAGTGTATGGTCATCCTAGAGAACTACTATATCACGGGACCTCCTGCTGCAGACAAGAGTATATAGATACATTTGTTCTTATATATGCCAATATGGTTGGCAGGAATATGTTAGGCTTATGTAACTTCACTGGACAAACAGGCAAATGTGTGTAAGCAGCTTATCCCAATCCCCCTCCAGCAGAGCACAACCAAGTTTTTAAAATTGCAATTTTAAAATTAAAAAGTTAAGGTAAGTACACAATCAATTTATGTAGTATATATTCACCCTCAGATCATGCTGAAGATGTTCTGTGGAGTTCTGGTGCACAGAGGGCTCTTTCCCTGAGGGCAAATAAGGACTTCTCAAACCTTTATATTTTCTCTATTTTTGTAACAAAATAGCAATTTAAAATTTAAAAATCTTTTAAAAAAATTACATCGCCTTCAACATGGAAGATCTCACTGTTTAAATATCCATGAAAGAGACATACTTGTTTGCATATCTGTTTTGGAATTACATTGTACAGCAAATAATAGTATCTCAGAAGCATTTCAAAAGTAATATAAATTCATATTTACAGAATGGTCTCGGTATAAAATATACAACAATCATATTTATGTCTAACATTCTAAGTTAAATTTAACATCAATAGGAAATAAGTTAAGGTGACAAAGGTGTCTGGTTCTTGTATCCATTCACTTTGAGTTGCAAGTGAAACAAAGCGTCAATCTAATCCTAGCTATGAGGTGGCACCGGCTATAGGAAGGTACAGCAACAGCCAAAGGAAACTAAAGGACTACTTGACTGTTTGTCTACATACATTCCTTAACATTTGAGTATTAAATAGATGCGTAAGATCTTCCATACTGACACCAGAATATCAAAACTAACCCTTGGATTTTCAGGTATATTTACAACATAATTATTTCATGGACAGGTTCATTAGGAGAGATATCAAACACCAATATTTACTTAGTCTAATCAGTAACCCTCAGGGAAATGCCAACCCCCACCCCCCAGAAACGTGCACAAAACAGTTATCAAAATCTTACCCGACCACATAGCTGTGATTTTGTAAAATAACAACTCAGACGACCAGTAACATGATCCTCTTTAAGCATTTTGCTAGCAGGAAAAGCCCTTACATGCAGTACACCTGGTGAAAGATCAGCTTGGCTTAAAATATTCCAGTACAATTTTCAGAGTAAACAACTTCACAGAAGTTAATAAAAAAAAAAAAAAAAAAAAAGTAAAACTTGTCACAAAGAAAAGTAAAGAGGACAAACAAGATGGTAATCATCAGGAGGGAGAGTCCTGCTTTCTTTTCACAAGAAAAAAAAAAATTTAAGCTTCTTAAAAAAAATAAAATAAAATATGCCCAGGGCTCTAGTTTGTGTGTATTTATGAGAAGTATCTTCAGTCGACATGTCTAACATGATTCTCAGTCACATCTTAACAGGGCATAAATTCATACACTTTTCAGAGCTCTGAAGGTCAGATAATGCTATATTATTGTATTTTCAAGGTCTTTGAAAATAAGTTGCCACTGAACAAGCAAAAATTAAACCTGAATACAAAATTATGATTAACAACACTAAACAAAAGGTAATAACTGCCTTAAATTCCCAATATTTAGTTTAAATTAAAAACAAAACAGTACAAAAACAGCAATACCATCTTGTTAGTCAGTGCAAACACTACATACAGGGTTCTCAAAGGAAAGCAAAGAGCACCTGATACTTTTTGCCAAGTCATCTGGATTCTATAATCTGCAAGTTGAGAACTATTAATAAAAGAAAAAACAAATTGCTGTTACATTAGTGCATAACCTCTCAACATGGTTGAAAATCGTTTCATGTGTAACTTGGGGAGATCAATACCTAGTACATTAGCTGGAGGACTCAGGCACTTCGTTTACTTCTGGTAACTTTACTTGGACAAGTAGCCTGTGTATGTGTATCTACAGTACTAAAGCAGAAATTTTGTGGGTGGGTGGTTTTGGGGGGGGATGGAAACAAAAAGCTGCAGCAAAGCACTGCATCACAGACCTGCAGATAACGTAGCAGTGCAAAGCTAATGGTGTGTTAACCCTGTAAAAAGTCTCAAGTCCAAATCCCCGCCTCTCAGTCTTCAAACAGGAAACAATACTCCATGCAAAGTTCCACAACTAAGGAAAAAGCAGCTGCAACAAGACACAAGTCTCTCATGAAACAAAATAGAGACAAATAAGTTAGTCTTCCTTTCACTAGATGTATCATCGTAGGATCCTGCTAGTTTAAATAACTGAGTTGTTAGTTTTCTACAGAAGCCATTTTAAACAAGAATGGCTCAGATACCGCACCGGATTGCTACAAACTCATAAAAAGCTGCTTTAAGCTTAAGTAAAACAATGTCCAAATTCCATTCATCTGTGGAAAGTGAACGCCTTACCCTAGTAAAGTAAGTTTTTTTCTTCAGAATGCTAATGCGAGAGGGGCTTGAAGTATCAAAGAGTCCACAGGAAATGCATGACCCCAATATTATTTTTTTTAAAAAAAATATACATTATATAATATATATTATATATATAAAAAGCTAGTGTAAATGCTTCCACGGTGTGGTCACAAGCTGGAAAGATGAATGCCTTTCAGCTGTTAACCATCCTGCCATTTGCAACAGGCTTTAAAAAGTCATTTTTATCCTCAGACATAATGTGAGCAGTTTTCAAAATGAGGCTGCCAACACTGACTGATGTGCTGATGGGCAGGCAGCTTGCATTGCTAACAGATGTTGTGATCGGCTGACTGAAGCAAGAAGTTACGGGCAGGATTGTTTTCTGCTCCTCCCTGAGGAGAAAAATAAGTTACACAAATATTAAACAAGAACACGCACAAGTATCCAGAACTGAATTTCTGTGCATTAAATAAATACTGACAAACTCATTTTTAGAAACAGGAATAATATCTTACTATGGAAAGGTATGCTCCAGACCTTAAATGCAGTCTGCCTTATTTTCAAAGACTGCATTGTACATTAAAAACTATAGAACATCTAAACCTAAAATAGTGTATTTTAAAAACTACCTCTCTACGGAGATTTGTGCAAACAGTCTGAAACTTAAGCTTTTGGAATTTTTCTAGATTTCTGGCAACTATAAAAATAGTTTGCATTTTTTGCTTACTGAATATGTGAAAGGTATTTCTAACAGCTGTGACATGTTTCAGCATATATGGTTACAACAATGCGTACAAACAACGGTACCGTCCTGTGACTTTCAGATCTGTGACCTAATTTGACTTCTTTACAGGTTCTTCTCACTTCACCATGTACACACAATGCAGATGTCTAGCCCGAGTCTGAGTAGGTACGTAGTTCATCCTTAAACAACCACACTTCAACTATTTTGATGCTGCTGTTTGTCTAATACTGGCAGACACTGCTGTTTTGTCTAACACTCACAGAATCACAAGGTCTTCACCTAAACTTTGTCTCTTCTGTTCCATAGATTCTTTCTGGTGCTGCTTGAGTGGATGCCCATTCTCTACAGTTGTTCCATTGAGCAGCTGATCATCTTGAGAACTAATACCTAGCTGTATATCCAGAATCTCCTACAGGAGAAAAGGAAAAATGTTATCAATAATGTTGCTCCCAGCTTTAAATTTTCCTGTTATCACAGAATCGTAAGAGAGAGTGGAATTGTGTTCCACTACATAGAACTGATGGAAATTGGAGTCTCTTCATAAGACTCCTGATTTTTATATCATACCATTGGAATGTCTACTGCATTTTACTAAAGAAAACTCATTATGTTTCACTTCTGCCCAGCACTTCAACAGATATCTTTAACAGTTTTTTTTTTTTTTTTTAGAAATAATACAATATAAATTGTGAATTCCTAACAGGACTGAAAATTCAATTCACAGGGGGTTCATACAACAGTTCTGCATCACGCACAAGCAGACCAAACTGCAGCCGGTCCTGGAAGGCAGTATTGGAACATATTATGCAATGTGTTCCAGATAACCTTTATTTCTTTTACATGAACGGGGCTTTAAAAAAGGACAACTGATTGTAATGCTTGGAATGAGCACCAGCATGTTTTATATCAGCATAACAAAGGAGTAAATAACAGAATAAAATGGGGCACATGCAGAGGCAAAGTATGAAGTAGTAGTGAAAACAAAAGAACACTGGATTGCAATAATTTAAGTGATTTGACTATTAGAATCAGATGAGTGTAAAGTTCACTTTAAAGATCACATTTAAATGTGAACTTCTATGTCAAACAATCTTAAACTATAGTTTAAATGCTGGAGAGGAAAGGAAAAGGAACATTCCTAATGTCATCAAAAGATAAAGAGTAAGAAGCTGAAAGATATCACAAAAGTGAGCTGCTTTTGACTTCAGTAGTGTAAGCAGCCAGGTGTCTGAAAAAGATGAGACCCCTAGTGTCAAAACAAGAGAAATGCTTGATATCAGTACAAAGAGGAAGTCAAAAGGCTTTGCTATCAACATAATCTACTAGTTTACAAAGCAAAATGTTAGAAGTTTTTGAATAACTAATGAAAGGATCCTTTTTAGACACTGATTTCAGAACTTACCTCTATTTGTTCACCCTGCCCATCAGGTTCATCTGTATCAAGGGCAGATAGTTCCAATTCAATGTCTCGATCTGGCTTTGTATCTGCACAATCTTCAGTATAGTCAGTCTGAAAGAATGAAATACCTTCTGTAAATATCAACTTGGCTTTTCACTTGCTTCATGCAACAGTCACGAATTAAGGTGAAAAGAGAAAGTGTGTTTCCAGGACACCATGTTTCTGTGATACAAAAGACCTATATGATACAAAACACATAGAACTTCAGGTATAGATAAGATATGAAACACAGCAAAATCTGTTTACAAAAGTACTGAAAGAAAATGAATACTGGAGTGGAAATTTCTGTAGAATTCATTGACAGAAGATTCAGATTTTTAACATGTGTAAGTAGAGCAAAGAGTAAGGATCACATTAAGATGGATGGTCATATTATTCACATTTTGTAGAAGGATGACTGGAACAGAAGCACAGCAGGTGCACTTACTTGGTCTTGGGAAACAACTGGGTGCAACAACAACAGCAACTTAACTTGCACAGAATGTGTTATAAGTATTTGGGAAAATCAGAATTAAAAGCATGTTTGTGTGCACATACATAAATACCAAAAATCTCAAAGATGTGTTTCATCCCAATCACCCCTTGCTTTACCTCACCATTCCTCAAATCAATTTCCTTGCTTAAAAGATTTAAGGTAAGGCGACTGCCTTCATCTAGAGAATTCCACTTCTGTTGCATGGCTAGTGCATTCGCCTCTCTCTGAAGTAACAATGAGTTACTTTTGGCCTATGGAAACAAACATACCAGTTAACCACAACTACACTTAAACCACATATTAGCAAACAGCAACATACAATGGCTCACAAAAAGAAACAGTTCTCTCTCCAGATGTATAACTATGGTTGTTTTTTTTTTAAAAAATTATTTTTTAGTTTCCAAAACTTCTTTTATTCTGCATTTGCTGACATTTATCAAGGCCACAACTTCCTAACAAAACTGGCCTTACTGATGTCAATGGAGCAGCTCATACAAGCTGTCTTTATGCATTGTAAAAGCATTCCGGTACTAATGTCCAGGCAACTCACTGATCATTTTATTAATATTACTATTTTCTGTAGACTATACCAAGAAAAATTATTTAATTTTATTTAAGTACATGCTATATCTGATCTTACCTGCTGTAATTCAATACTTAATAGATCTCCAGTGCTGGAATGCTTTCTGTGACCAGACAAATCTGTAACTATGAATCTGTCCCTTTAAGAAAAAGGAGGCAAAAGTGGAAATTAGAAATGAGTACTCTCTGTTAAAGGATCCAAAAGGATTGTTGGTCTAAGGTAACAAGCTCTTTACGCCAAGGAGGGAGGGGAGGCAAATTAATTATGTCCCAAGGCACTACATGAAGCAGTCATCCTTATTTTACATATGGGTAAGATGTAAGAAGAAAACTTGAGAAACTACTCAAGACCACAGATTTGGGCATGACAGCTTGGCAGTGCCTGACTGCAATTCATTTTAAAACAGGTTTTCCAAAGCTTTATGCTCGATAGGAAAAATTGGTTACTTTAAAATTAGGGTCTATTAAGGAGGTTTTTTTTGTTGTTTAACTATATTCAGGATTTTTAAGATTAGCAAGCTAAAGAAACATTTTTAATGGAACAAACACAGATGGAAAGTCCGTACCGTTCAGCATAACGTGCTGATGAAGTAGAGTCTGAGCCATAAGAACTCCATCTTGAGTCAACAGCATTGACATAAGGGACATAATCTGTAACAATTTAAAATACAATTCATAACCTTCTCCATTCTTAAACAGTAGGGCAAACATGTATTTTAGTTCTTAGCATTTTCGTTGCTGTAGTTAAGTCTAACCAGGATGAAATGCTCACGACATCTGCTATATTGTCAACATGAAGCCTGTACTTGTACCTGATACACTGATGGGCTTAGTTGCACTTCCTTGGGAAGCAGTGGCCTGAATAGGATCTGTTGTGTGATAGCCTGTGCGGGATGACCTGGAGATTGCACCCCACTTGGAAATGATCGGTCCATCACTAAATGGGATTATAGGATCTTCTTCCTTTGCCCTTCTTTGAGTTTCAAATAAATGCACTCTCCTTTTAACATCCCCGCTGTCCAAATCCTACATATTCAGGAAACAGAAAGAGATAAATGGACTTGTTTGAGGTCATTCGGATGACTCAGTAGGCCAACGACTTTCTGATTATTGTTACTGAATACAACACTGAAGATCTGTTCAACTAGAGACAAGATGGGCTACAACAATTTAACTACTGCCCTTTAACAGCAAACTGTTCATCACAAAGCTATTGCCAGTGTTAGAAGAGAGAATTTTTCCAGAATGCTTTAAGGTCCTTCAGTAGCAGTTCCTATATTTGAAGAAGATGGTATCAAAGAAGTTTAAGAAGCGATGAGATTCGGTTACATTTCTTTCACAGAACATAAAGGTAACCTTCTACACTATATAGCAGAAAGTCTCTAAAACCACAAGCTCTTAACCCTCTGGAAGTAAGCTGTGTGCTATGGTTCATACTATGTATTTTTCACTTCCCAAAATATTTTTTTTCCTGCTCATAGAAATCACAAAGTTGTGATTTTTTTTTTTTAACCCATAGATTTCTTGGCATTGAACTGTTTATTAAAGGAGAATGTGCCTTCCAATGAAATAGGAGGTGTAGTTTAGGAAAATAGCTCTGATGCTCTGTGAATACGAAGCAGCCAAGATTAAATTCACACTGGTTATTCTGGGCCCATGGTATTTCAGCTTTCTTCATGTTACTTCTGAAAAAGTGTACACTGCTCTTTGGATAAACTTTCAAGATTCACTGAAACAATGGCAATGTAGTAAATCTTAGAATCCTGAAAAGGGCAGTAATTCGTTCATACAGCATGGACAGTTTGACTTGAATCAAACAGGAAATATGTTTCTGCACTGGAAACACCTGCTCTGAGCTGGCCACAATGACTCTGCATTAACTGGTCAATCTGACACCGGAACATATTCTGAGACTACTTTAGACTCCTCAGAAGTTGTAAATACACGTGTACAAACAAATATTTATGATGTCTGAAAAGAGACAGGACTGAGAAGTCAAAAAATGTTTATCCCATCATTTCAACAATTACAGAACACACTTAAAAATTAATGAGTCTTATCAACTTACAGATCATCAACTCAAAATAATGTGGCCACTACTTTGATTAACAGAGATGTGTTATTAAAATGGTCATTTCAGATGTCTGACAGTTTTATTCCTGGCACTACATTCTATCACCAATGTAAACAGTGTTTGCAAAACTAGAAACAGATACGCTAAACAATTTCAAATGGGCAGAACTACTTTGAACTAAAACACCAAGAATATTAGCAACTGATTAAAAAAAAAAAAAGCTTGTTTAATCAAACAGAAGACACTTCAGCAGGTAAGTATCATTACACTAATGAGATAACATGCAGAAAACCCCTACCATTAACACAGCATTTGAATTGGCAATCACATCCTTGGGCTCTGAGTCGATAGCATTTATACAAGAGCCAATAGTGCCACAAGACCACGGTGAATAGTGAGAGAGATGGTCTTCCTCAAATTTAGTTCCACTCAAATCACTGACACTCTCTGAGAACTACAGAAAAGGGAATAAATAAGTAGTAAATAATAAAAACAGGGAATTCAGCTTTAAAATAAGAAAATACATTTACTGTTATTTAATCAAATTATCTCTAAGTCAATCAAGGAGTTACATCAATGTTCAAGACTTGACTTGGGGACAGCATAACCCCATTCACAATCGATTTTTAAAATAGTGCAGCTGATAGCTGTCAAGTGAGGGTGGGCTTTCCCAGTACAAATAACTGTTTAACCTGCCAAGACGAGAGGCTGAAATCAGTGTTGCTATACTAGTGGCAGGTTTCTTCATTTAAATACTTACAGTAATTTAATTCAGAGGAAGCCATGCATTTTTCTTTAACGCAGAAGCCAGTGACAGATAGAGGAATGACACAGAACACTCCACCCTGGATGAAGACCTAAAACCCAATGTGCCTTGAATACACCCACTTCAGGTGTATCTACCTTTTAAGACCTATTCTGAATAATCACCACGTAACACCTCAAATGTCAACAATGAAACTTTCAATCTACAGCAAAGAGTGCTCAGTACAGTAGTACTCAAAGAATTTCTTGGATTCATTCAAGTTACATGTATAGAAAATATATACTGCATTTTTTTTTTTTTTTTTAAATCTCCTTCAAAGCACAGTTTCTATTTGTTAAATTTCCACTACTGTTTACAGAACACAATGTTCTACTAATGTCTTTTGTCACTTCTAAGGGGTGTATATTCTCTGGGACTTGATAAGGTTGATTCAGTCTACTCATCATGCCATAATGCCAACTGGAGTATAGAAGAAAAGGTCCTTCTGAGTGGAAAAGAACTGTCATTCTCTACGTGAAAAAAAAAAAAAAGCCACAATCTAGGAGGCTCACAAAACAAGTTCAATGGAATATTTCCTTTAGTGAGGGTAAATTTAGTCACTTCCTCACTTAAAGTTTCAACAATAATGTTTATCACTGGCTTAATAACAAATTGACTGCACTCATGGTTAGATACTACTCTCTTCTTACTAAACGATTAATTTCATTTTCTGAACAGTAGATGGCAGATAGAAAATCTTTACTAAAAATATTAAATGGCATCTTACAGAAACAGGAAGGGTAAATAAAGTTCCTTGGCTTCCCACCTCTGTGCTGAAATCTACACTGAAGAGAGGAGAAGGTGGTGTTGGAGACGGTGTTGCCATAGGAAGGGTTGATGACACAAGAGGAGTTTTCTGCGTGTGATACTGTGCCCACTGCTCTGGCTTCCGTCGTAACTGTTCATCATAACCAGTCTTCAAGTGACCACAAGGCTCCTAGCAATAATAAATACAGGACTGTTTATCATGCCCTAAGCTGAAGGTAAATACTTGCATGGGGCACACTTGGAACACATTGTGTATGTAACCGTCTAGATACCATTAGAAGAATCTTACAAAGATCTGACAGAGAACCTGGTCCACGTAGGGTAACTCAAATCTTAAATACGTAATTCATTCAACCAACATGTACAGAAATTTAAGAGGCAGAAGGGCTCTAGTCCTAAGCCAGATTATAGTAATTGATTTTACAGGCCCATTTCATTCAGTTCAAAAAACAAAACAAAAACTTTGTCTGGGACGTACCTCTTGGTCTCTCTAAACCCAACTAGACAGAAGAGGTCTATGCTAAGTGCTTAGCGACTTTTCAGTAATGACCGTTAGAACTAAGCCTTAATCCCTCGCTGTCTGGCTCTCACTTACCCTCGGTAAAGGCACAGTCCTCTGTTCATTTGGGGGTTGACAAGCCACAGAGTAATACCCATCCAAAGAGTTGTATCTCTCACGTAATGATGTCTGATAGACAGATGAGTGCATCACATCCATGGGAGGTAAAGAATTGCTCCTAATAATATCATCTCGTGGGTACATCTGCGGGCGCCAGATGCGCCTGCTGTCATAAACCGGAGCATACATTCCAGAAGGGACGGGAGGAACCGGTCCATACGGCTGCGGAGGAGGAGGTTGGTAAGGAGAATTCAGTCGATCTCGAGGGGGAAATGTACTGTAATGATCGGCATATGGCACGGAAGCAGGTGGGAGGGAGGATTCTGGAACGTTATTGGACCTCACAAAGCGAGGAACACAGGGAGCCACGCCAGCTGGTACTGTTGGAGGTGGCGGATAGTATCCTTGAAAATTGGAAAAAGGAAGATATAATGCGACCGCAAATAACGCACAATTCTACACCTTCTAAAATCACACTGTTGTTAAGCACCTTTAGAGAATGAAGCGCCACACACTTCTACAACCCCACTATCAACCCCATCATCTCTCTGTGGAATATACAGGGGCTGCTCCAAAAGTAATGCCTCCTATGTTATTATGTTGGCCCATGATGTCAAGAGACATCGTTGGAGGCATGGCAGTAGAGGTGGAGCCTTCCCACCAATATTCCATTGCATTTTGTAGCTGTGTGACAGATGGCAGCAGAGGGCACTCTGACAAAACGGCATCTGACATGGAAGTGTGAGTATGGAGCAAAGGTGTGGACCTGAATTCCTCCATGCAGAAAACATGGCACCCATTGACATTCAATTACACTTGCTGAACCCTTATGGAGGCCAAACAGTGGATGTGAGCACAGTGAGGGGTGGGTGGTGCGTTTCAGCAGTGGCAACAGCAGGGCACCTTCACTGGCGTAGATTTTTTAAGAGCACAGAATGCAGGCTCTTCTTCATTACTAGCAAAAATGCATAGCTATGTTGAAAAACAGTGTTCTGCAGCTGAAAATTTGCTCCAAACAGTGTTACTGTGCTGTTTGTATCTGTTGTAGTTGTCATGAAAACAAATAGGAGGCATTACTTTTGGAGTGAGCCACATAATTTCATAGATGTCAACCATATCTGCAGATGTAGTGTTGACCCTTTACCAACTTGACCCAATTTGGAAAACAATTTCTCTACCATTGCTCCCACATACTATGGTTTAACAATGTAAGTCAGCATTTTAAACACTTCTTTATACATGTAGTTAACACCTCTAAAATAAAAGCTATATTGCTAGAAAAAAGTTAAAAATAAGCCATTTCAAAGGTTTCTAAATGACAGTTTCATACTTTTTTTTTTTTTTTACTCCTTTGCACTGGACGGGGTTGCCTGAACACCCCTATCACTTGTTCTGACAGCTTGGAAATTATCTAATGCTAGAACAAACTCTTAATAGTTTGAATATAAACATGCACATTGAAACTTAAAAACATAACTGAAACTTTCCAAAAAACATAAGCACAAAGAGACGCGAGTCTCACAGTACTTGAGAACACTGTTCTTCCTCTTGACTCTGAATATCTAGAGCAGGGAAACAATTTTCTCCTAATAATGTGTAACACTATTTCTCTTGTTTACAAAACGCAACTAGAANGCATTACTTTTGGAGTGAGCCACATAATTTCATAGATGTCAACCATATCTGCAGATGTAGTGTTGACCCTTTACCAACTTGACCCAATTTGGAAAACAATTTCTCTACCATTGCTCCCACATACTATGGTTTAACAATGTAAGTCAGCATTTTAAACACTTCTTTATACATGTAGTTAACACCTCTAAAATAAAAGCTATATTGCTAGAAAAAAGTTAAAAATAAGCCATTTCAAAGGTTTCTAAATGACAGTTTCATACTTTTTTTTTTTTTTTACTCCTTTGCACTGGACGGGGTTGCCTGAACACCCCTATCACTTGTTCTGACAGCTTGGAAATTATCTAATGCTAGAACAAACTCTTAATAGTTTGAATATAAACATGCACATTGAAACTTAAAAACATAACTGAAACTTTCCAAAAAACATAAGCACAAAGAGACGCGAGTCTCACAGTACTTGAGAACACTGTTCTTCCTCTTGACTCTGAATATCTAGAGCAGGGAAACAATTTTCTCCTAATAATGTGTAACACTATTTCTCTTGTTTACTAAACACAATTAGAAGCATCTTGCATCTTATGTCTCTGGGTCTGAATCCTGCCTATGGATATCCTCCATAAACACAGCGTGAGGTGAGCAAGCCTAACTAAACGTGTTTAAATGCTAACAAAGGAAGAAGTAGATGGGAGACCTCGATGTTCACGTTGTGGATACTGAGGTACAAGCTGCACAGCACAAAGCACTGAAAGACAAGAACCACCAACAGTGGGAGCTGACTACGGGCCCCTCCCATACTCAATGGAAGACAGCATTCTATTGAGTGAAGATTCAGCTGATATTTAACACAAAAACCCATAAAACTCAAATGCAAGTTATTTCTCGCCACACAACACGCAGTCACATCTTAGGAAAATTCAGACCTACGCTCGATGCAGTGTACACCTCACTCACCTGTCTGTGGGTACTGTGGAACTTCATACGACAGCTGAGTTCTGGGATCTTGGAAATACTGAACGTTATCAGAATGCGGAGGGTACACAGGTACTCTGGGAACAAACTGGCTGGATTTTGGAGGCACAGAATTCACTTCTGTTCCAATATTAGGAGGACCAGCTGAGGTAGCTGCTGCCTGGCTTACAGGAGTCTTGGGTGGAGAACCAATTTTACTGAAAAGGATTACCAAGAAATCATTAAGCAGATCTTTACTTATTTTGATTAATCATAATAGTCCAATAGTAAGTTAGATACCGGTCTTAGAACAACCAAATAAAAGATGCAGGGAGAGATTTACCATTTTGTATTACATGAAACTATGAACAACTAAAACAACTGATGCTGACTCTGACAACTTGAATCTAGACTTTGTATAACGAGCATTTGCACTGCAGTACTCTGATAGCTCTGCAGCCAGCAAGCACCAGCACGTCACCTACTTTTCAGGTAGTGATTCTGTAGGGGATCCAGAAACGTTCTGGCCGTTGGCTCCACTCTTCCCTCCCTTTTTGGTGTTCTCCAAAGCTCTCAAGGAAGTGTCTGCACAGCGAGGGATCAACTGGGGAACACCGCTTTCTAGATTAGCTATCCCATTAGTACTTGGCACCATCTTCCCTGTTGCTTCAGGGCTTCCTATGACAGAAATTACATTTCCTGTAGTGGTTGAGACGGTGCTATTTACGCCAACTTTATTTAGAAGGGGGAACGTTCTCACTGTTGCACTGATTTTTTTGTTCCTCAAGCGGTATCTGCAAGCAAACAAACACACAAAATACAGAGGATTTAAGAAGTGCTTATTGTGCAATTTAATGCGTTTGTAAAAGTGGTAAAAGTGGATTGAGAGGAACACGACAGCCACAAATTACAGAACTTTACACTGGTGTTTATTTTCAACAGTTTAACCTAAGGTTAAGTAGAACGCCAGCGTCTTCCTTGTGACTAAAGATCACCTCGTGGTAAATCCACTTCTACAGTTCTTTGAAAATGGATTTGGGTGAAAATAGCTTTAAGAATGCATTCATCGCAAATTATCTAAATAGCTCAATTTATTCCTTAGTCAATTAAAATATAATTAACATTTTCTCTCCTGTGAGTGGTATAACTAATCCCTGACAGACACTGAGCCTAGAATCAGCTTCAGAAAAGGAAATTTTACTTCATATGGATAAAATAAAACATAAAACTGGAATTAGTTTACAGACATTGTTTTACTGTATCTTCGGCTTGATGTTTAGAGTTGTAACTTCAAGAGACTCATGAATTCTTAAGAATGAATACACACATAGAAGAAACCATTTTCAAAGCTCTATGGAAACCGCTTGGACTTAAACTGAAGATCCCCTATACTCACTTTTCAAGCTCTTCCTGAGAATGAGCAAATGTACAATTGGTTCCTCTTGGACATCCCCCTTGCTGTCGAAGGTCTCGGCACATACTTGTTTTATATTTGCTATTTGGTTGTGGCTTAAAAAAAACACAAATACAAGATATTCTACTTACAAACACACACAAAAAAAGGCTTAAAATACACACATGAACATATTCAAGATATGTTTTAACACTTTGCATCTTTAATCAGAAAGTTAAGGAATCTCTTGTTGATGAGCTAAGTAATACACCATTGTATGGATCTCAGTGCACTAAGCTCTGCTGCATTCCATATTATTTACGGCCTTTTCCGTGGAATAATCACTATTTCAAAGTAACAGTAATTTTTCAAAGTTGCATCTTCCAGTAAGTGTACATTAAGACAAATCATGCAATTATGAAATATATTTACCTGTGGAGTTTCATGGCCTTTTCTACTGTAATTCTGAATGAAATCCACTAGCCCATGTACCACAGTCTTTACAGCCACCATTGCATTTTCCAGCTGCTCCCATGTTGGGGATGCTGCATCTAAAATTATTAAAAGCAGGCCTGTCATTCCGTCAATAATTCCCAATGCATCATAAATAAGATAACTTTCCCAAAACACTAAGGACTAGGGTAGACTTCAGAGAATCCTGAAGAAGAGTTTACGATAGCACTACATTAAATAACAGGAATTTTGAAACCAGGAATGAAAATCATTATCTTTTATAGCATCTACTTTGCTAGATATGAAAAATGTGAAGAGATGTTTACAAAAAGCCTTGTTTGCATACCTGGATTTGGATCTATGTTTGCCAGGAGCTCTAAATGAGGCCTCAGCCTGTTTAAGTTTGCAGGATCACCTGTGCGCTGCAAGACAATTGTCAGTTCTTGTACACTCTTTGCAAAAGACTCTGGAGATTGGAGCTGAAAATAAAGCAAGTGTTAGTGTATTTCATCCTACAACTGTGAACTACTAATTTTAAAAAGATTTTCATTGCATTGGTTCCTAAATGCAATACAGTGTCTTCAGATGGCATATAGCAAGAATCAGTGGAGAGAAATTTCATTTCTCAGCTCAGAATCTGCCCTATGAAGCTTCATCATAAGACACAAGAAAGAAACCACGGGAAAACAAAGTCTTTATATGAAGAATATATTATAGTAGGGAAAAGCCTTCATTCTCGTTTTAATCACTATTGGATATGACTAAAGACAAAAAAGGTAATTGAAGCAGTTCTTGGATTTTTATAATAATCTTTAATAGTCAAACATAACACTAAACCCAGCCCTTTGACAAACCTTGTCAATAATGGATTGCATGTGTGATTTATGTGCCAAGTCACCATAAAGAAGGGAAGACCATTGTTCTGGTGATATTCGAAGTCCTGCTTCCATGGCAATGTGAACAATTTGAGCATCATGTTCTCTCCGCAAAGCCTCATAACTCCGAAATTCTTCTTTAAGTTGCATCAGAGAAGAATCTTCATCCCTTTTAGTGACCTAATAAACAGTGATGCGTAAACACTCCTATTACAAGAAACCTACAAGTCAGAAAAAGACAGCTACAAAGCACAAAATGCGTAAGGATATTACTTCTGGATATTTAGCATATACTTTGGGTTGCCCTTTTTTCCCCATCCACTTCATTGGTGGCATACAGGCAGAACAGCCAGTTCTTCAAGTTTTAACAGGATCACCAGTGCTGAACTGTGATATCAACTCACTACTTCCAACTACTTCCAACTAAGTAATCAATCAGATTTGCTCAAGTTACAAAATACAGAAGGCAGTTATTGGATACAGTTACATATTTAGCAGTTCTATCAGTAGTTTTGGCTCTCCAATTCTAGAAGATTACTCAGAAGAAATAAGAAAGTCTCCAGAATCGACTTCAGTAATAACAAAGGAAGAAAATTTTAGGATATTAGCATTTCAGGAGAATATTTACCTGAGAGACCACTACAAATGTTAAGTAAAACTATTTAAGACATTTGTCATAAAAGAGGGAAACCGGTCTCATTTTTCTGTTTGTTTAGTGACATCACGATACATGGTTACGATAACCATGTTCTTAACTGTGGTTCAAAATCAAAAAAGGACCCACGGAATTTGTTATTCTTCTCCAGATAATAAAAGTTAGGACTATTCAGTTTAAATAACCCCCCCTCTATATATCAAAAACAAAGCTCCTCAATGCAAGATACCTAGGTAGAGAAAAGAGAGAAGGAGAGAGTGAAGAATGTGTCCAATATAACACAGGAGCTCAGGCTGGGAGCAGTCTCCACGCATGCTGTCTCTCAGGCCTGGTGCTGGAGCTAGGGATTACAGCTCCCAGGATTACAGCATTCCAGAAGTTTTCTTCAGAATTGGATTTTAAGCCTTGAGAGCATCCAGGCCAGTCTGGCACATCTGACCATACCCTATTCTTATGAATCCAAGTAAGTCAAACATGATGATAATAAAGTATTTTATTTATTCCTGAAGCAGGCTAGGAGTGCCTACAGAGTTACATTTCATGTTTCTTTCAGGAGAGATAATTTCCAGATGATGGGCAGCAGTTAGTAAATAAAATGGTAATTCCAGAGTTGATTCCAGCTAATTCCCCATGTGACCATTTGCTCCTCTGCAGGAGAACTTTAAATAACTTCATGTTGATCTTATGCTGCATAGTCTACACTATTTGAACGTGTAGACACTGAACTTATATAACATTTTAGAGGTGAAAGATTAATTCTAGAAAGGGTACTTTGGAATTGCACTAGTTCACAATAAGAGACTTCAAGTAGTGGTAGTTTACCTTAAAGCATGACGCTCTATACAGTAGCTGCACAACATGACCAATGCTTGTTTTAGAGGCCTGAGGAAATCTTGGTTCTAGCCTTTGCACAACAAAAAGTACCAGAACTTTTCTTGAGAGTGCAGAGCCATCTTCCAGTGCCAGTAATACAAGTTTCAGTGCCTCCTCTTGCATAGCTTTAGCACACAAAAATAAGATAGGAATGGAAATATGTTGCCAGAAAACAGGATGGCTATCATCTATTAACACCATAAGCAGAAACATATGAATCATCCTGAACACAATTCCTTATTTTTATTTCACTAATCAAAAAAAGCCTTGTAAACATTTTAAGAAATCTGCTAGTTCAGAAGGAGTATCTAAAATTAGGCTGATTGTTCTTAGAGCTGAAGCATGAACAAGAGAACATTTGCACTTTTGCATCCAATTCTAATCACAGGCAGCAGTACAACCAGCCCGTGTTACAGCTACATTGTGTAACAGGCTGTGCAGAAAGCCTATTTATCCATGTTTCTTTGCCAGGCGTTTTGAAACAATTCTTCGTAATTTCAAAGAACAGTCAATAAGACAAAAAAAAAAAAAAGAAAAACCGAGATAACCCACACCTTTAAGAAAGCAGATTTTACTAACTTGTAGTCTTTTCTCCCCCTCCTTTCTTCTTTGCATAAAGTTGAAAAACAGAAGTAATTGCACTTTCAACTGCATAGAAGAAACTTCAAATGATTTTTTTGTGTGTGTTAAGAAAAGGTATGGCTAAACATACTGTTGCAGATTCAGTGGGTACCTTACCTGGCCCTAGAAACTGACATCCTCGTGCCCTGACAGCAGCCCAAAGATTGGCAGAAAGCTGCTGAGGATTTTGGTGCTGCAAGATCAGTTCTGTAACGGTTCTCTCTCCCAGCGATCGAGCTGCCCTCATAGCTCTAACTCGACCCTCTTCCTCTACCAGCTGACAGTTCACCAGCGTCACGAGCTTCCTTTGCATCGGACGGCTCAGTGCACTCTGATTCAAGCTAGCAACACCTTCGAAGAAGGAGAGAAAAGGTAAACTACTGCTTTTAATCAGACAAATTAATCCGAGTAAGGCAAACAAAAGCACATACTATTATGTCTCTAGGACTTGAACACTAATCACAGGTATCTCCCTTTCTCTTGGGCAATTCTGGGTAACTCATTACCAAAAAGAATTTTAATTAGAATCTTAAATTGACGTCAGACCCGTCCTTTGAGGAAAGTTCAACTTTAGTACAAAGTTACTCCCAAGGAAATATTATTAATTAAAAAAATAATATTTTGTAAACTCAAAATCAAGAATCAAGTGTCACAGGCGTGAATAAGCTTTCGAAGACATGAGGGAAATTTTATTATGAAAATGAGAGAATTATCCCACTGTGCTAAAAAGCCCAATGCTGTTAGCAGTAAGCCAAATCTGCTGCATCCACTGCTCAGTGGAGACTCACCTTTTCCTCCACTTAATGGCTTTAAGTAGAGTGCCAAATCCTCAACACATTTCTTTGCTACTTCATAATGTTTGTTCTCTCCCACATTACTCAACTTTACTGTCTGATGATCAGGTACCTAAAAAATGCCAGGAAGGGAAGGTGGAAAAGAATTACATATACCCGTGTGATCCATCCAGCAAGCCCATGATGGCACCAACAGCACTACTGTAATTACATAACACTGCAGATGTACAATGCTTTCTAGAGAAGAGAAAGACAGGACCCACCTATGTTGTGTGGAATGTAACAAGGAGTAACAAAAGACTAAAGACAAAGATTACAGTAATGAAGGATTATTTTTGTTAGTACTTAACACTTTAAGAACAAAGGTAGCATAAAAAAACACACGAAACAATGAAGGCCTGATGGAGAGCACAGTTAAAAGATAGCTGAGATAGCTGAAGAACACAAGATTTGCAAAGATGATCAGTGTACGAGAACAGCATTATTTGCTGCAGAGAAACAAGGGAAGTTGTAAGACAACTGGCAGGAACACGATATGAGAAGTCAAAACCAAAGTTAAATAATTTAAGCATAAAGGTATATAGACGTACAAACAGCTTTGAAATCTTCAAAGAAAAACACGAGCAAACTTAACTTGGTGCAAGAACTCGAAGTGGAGTAACAAGGTCAGACTATGCAAACAGAAGGAGCGTTAGTCACAATACATTCAATTGTTTGAAAGACACTGCGAGAGGTGCAGAGACCAGGAAAATGAGTGGTGTAAGATCAAGGCAGTGACGTAGGGAAAAAAAGAACAGATGAATTTGAGAAAAAAGCACTGACAAAGTATTATTACCAACTGCTGCACCTAAGCATGTGATAAAACACAAAATGCATCATGAGTGTATCAGCCAGGTGTTGTTATTAACAAGAGGGTCATGAAAAAGCATACGAATCAGCATAAGGCAAACAGACTTATTTAGTCTCCATCAAGTGCAGTACTGATTATATAATCGCTGCTTTGCCACTGCTACGAGACAGAACAAGGAACATTCTTGGCCTGATTAGCCACCATCTGAAAACACAACTGAAAAGCTATTATACATATTTAAAAAGATTTAAATAGACACACTTCTCAAACTTGGTTAAACAGCTAGCTACTTTGAACATGTGACGTGCAGAAATGAGATTCCTTGCAAGAAAGTGCACAATGAATGAGCGCAATCTGCAGGTTTGCTTTTCTGAGGACAATTGTCACAGATAATTGTCTACTTTCTAAGAGGTATTTTTCTCCAGTCACAGTTCAGGAGCCTTTTTACACCAGAATTCACCTTACAAGTAGTACATTTTTTTTTTCTGAGAAGTGGATGGTTCTGAAAATGGTATGCCTCCTTTTACAGTATACATGGACTTTAAAATGCCACGGAGTCAAAGCCTTGCCATTTCTTAGACTAGAATGAGGGGAAAAAAAACAGCACATGTATTGCAAGTGGCAAAAATTGCTGCTTAAATCATACCTGGGCTCCAACTAACTGGAGGAGTGCAAAGTTTACAGGAAGCACATCGATGTCGGTATTGATGGCGGTCTGGTCGAAAGGACATGCCTTGCGATGAAGCTTGTTCAGACAGGTCTTACAGACAGTGTGAGAGCAACCTAAGCTGATGGGTTTGTGCACATTCTCATCAAACTCGTTGTAGCAGATTGGGCAGGACAGAAATTCCGTCCACTGAGCTGCCTGCACAGGCATTGTGGAAGCTGGACACTTGTTTAGCAGGCTAGCAGACCATTATTTCACTGTACTGCGTTTTGGCAGCTGTAAGTGAATAACAGAGCATTTAAAACATGGTAATTCAGAATGTTTTAATTAAAAAATATCATTTCAATATTTTACAGAATAACACTGAATCCTTACGTCAAAGTAGACAAAAACTCAACTTTTGTTAGTTAATAACTGTACAAAAAAGGCCCACGAACCAAATTACTGTAGACCACCCTAAGTTGAATTTGAACATATTCACAATAAATGGCATTGAAGTTCTTCTCTTGGGATTAAATATGACTTCAGCGTAGGAAAAGACAGACATTTATTGTCACAGAAAGAGTATAAGCACAAATCAACCTAATCCAAACATTTCAGAGCTCTAAGAGCTCTCCCTGGTCATAGAACGGGCCTGGGGAGGGTGTGCAGAAGGCACACAAAGAGCAGGGGGTCGGGGTATAAAACATTCCTTATTTCCATTTGGAGTGAAGTAGAACAATGCTTTCCTTCTGAAGTTTTTATTCAGATTTAATCAGACAAACTAAACACAGCCATTTTCTGTGGAGAATCGTAAGAAAATACTAAGAATGAGAGATTCACCTTAGGATTCTTTCACGCCGTTTCCCTTTTTCCCCCCAATGACCCCATCAGAGCACTCCAGAAGGGCAGAGCCTGCTCTGCACTTCTGCTTTCTCACCCCCACCTGACACACCAATGCAACTCCAGCAAACTCGCAAGAACATATTTGATGCACTGAAAATACAGGCATTATGGGATAAAACTTATGATAAAGCAAGCAATAACTTCATTTGGTTTGTTAAGTATTTCCTCTTGAAAACATTCTGTCCAGAAGCATCACGAAAATCTTTTACACGTCTATTCCAGGAAAAAAATATGGATTTACAAAAATTGTTCTGAAAGATACCCCACTTCATATAACTTAAGTTCTGTGGAAAAGGTAACACGCCGAGGAAGTTCATCGAAACCATTTCCACTGCAGCTCCCGTGGAAGACACGCGCCCCGAGCGCGGAGCAGCCCCACCCCGCGCTGCAATGTGCAGCCCTGCTGACTTTCGATGCAACCTGGAGACCAGTCAGTTCACTCCAGGGCTCTGAACGAGCCATCCGAGCTGCTTGTTAGAAATGCAAACACAAATATTTAAATGGCAGCTTTAAAAATCTATATATTTTTTTTCCAGCGATGGAAAAAGGGTAATTGTTTTGAGGAAACTGCCTTCTCCCCTCTGCAGTTGAGCTCAGTGACTCTTCACTGCGACTGCATTGTTGGCTGTGCTACTATTTAATTAATGCTAAAGTATTGGACCATTTAAATAATTAGTGGAACATCAAATAGACTCGATATGTGGATGTATTTTATGTTAATTACGACCATCTGTTTAGAAATTCCATTTAGTACTACGAACACTCAGTGCCCTTTGAGCACTGGGACCCTCGTACAAGACGTCCCTGTCTTGGTGAGCTCCTCGATATCACGCAGGAATTCTCCCCTCCAAAATGAACTCCCATAGTAAATCTAAGACAAAGCTGAAAGCTGAACCTGTCCCTTCAGAACCAAGCTGCCGAGGCAGTGTTTCCAACATGGGCCAAGATGCTCACACAGATGAAAATCAGTTGTCCAATACAACTTCCCAAAGGCACAGTCAAAGCTCCTGCGGGGATGGAAACCGCACTCCTCCTTGATCCGCTATTGCTACATTTATCTTTTAACCAAGGAAACCCCAATGCAAAACACATAATTACAAAAACAAACAACAAGCCAGCACGCCCAAAGTGATCTTTCATTCATCTTTCCACATGAAGAATCCCACCATTTCCTTCAGCACATGCACTTAACTTCCCCACCCACACAGCAGCACAAGAGATGCGCAGAACTGCAGCAAACACTGCTCAGAGCTTTCTGTCACCGGACACCCCAGGGTGCTCCCCCCACCACTGCTGCTGACCCAGTGACAACCATGGGGCTTCTCAGCCCTCCTGCACAGCACGGGAGCTCTGCCATCACACCTCACCAAGGGAGAAGTGCGAGGGAAGGCCAGGATGTGCACAGCCACGCGCTGGTGTGCTGCTGCCGGTCACCAACAGCACCCACAGTGCTCCCACACCGCTCCCTAACTCACCATGGGCAAGGACCCCAGCTCAGGCAGCATCCAGTCTCCACTGACACTTCAGACACTTGCAACAAACAGCCACCCCTCTATTCCCAAGCTTTTAAAACAGCTGTTTGCTTTCCTGACCAGCACAGAAAGGAAGCAAAACAGATTCTTGAAGAGCGCACCACTGATTTTTACAGATCTGAGTACTTAATCACCATAAATGCCAGATTCTTCTAAGCATGTGTTGACCTCCATGCGTTTCCCTGCCAAAGTAGAAGCAACCTGCACAGAGAAACTGCTCAAGCAGAAAAAAGAGCTTGGTGAGACGACAATTTTAACTTATTTTTTACTAAAATACATTTACATATTATAGGTACAATACATTGTATGGTATTACTATTAACAGCAGATGACAAACTGAAAAACACACACGCCTAAGTTCAAAGTTACATAATAGATGAAAACTCTTAGAGTTGAGTCATTTTGTTCGTAAAGCAGTAACATTTTCCCATTGCAGTAATGGTTGCAATGGAGCTGAGTAACAACGATAAACCACTGACTTTCTCCTGGCTGTCAGACCAGGATATTTGGTGGAATTCAAAGTGGTGATGGGAGGGTGGGCGAAGCCCTAAGACCTCCATCAAGCAGCTTCACCATTTACAACTGATGGAAGTTTTAAGATTTGGATGTTCTCATCTTACACTAGCTTTTAGCTACCTAATCCCACAACACTGTTCACAACTAACCCAAATCACTGTAGGGACACAACCTTTGGCCACAGACTCGAAGAACATCATTTAAGTTTGGCTTCCTGCAGAGACTAAGCTTTGGTGATCGCACTCCTATCAACATTTTCCTCTCCTCTCCCGCAGGAGCTTCAGGACCTCTGGACTGTTTTCTAGTGAACACAACAGATTTTTTTTTTTTTTTTTTTAATCTGAAACACAAATACATCTCCTAACTGTTAGTACCTGGGAAAAGGTTCAAATCTGCACGCTAACCAGGAGAGGCAGCAGCTCCAGACGCAGCCGTTCCCTCCCGGTCCTGCCAAGCAGAACCCAGCCAAACCCACCACACCGTTCAGGGATGGTTCCAAAGGGCTGATCTCTCCTAGTGCCAAACACAGGGCCTCCAGAGCTCAGGGTCAGCACTGAGCTGCAAGGAGAGGGTCTGGAGGTGCACAACAGGACACCGAGCACAGCACTGTCTGGAGCAGCTAATTAGAAACGCTGCTGACAATGCTTTATCCTAAAGCCCACCCACATCCCGGGCTCAGAGGGTGACACCAGGAGGAGACGTTTACAGCTCCACATCGGGAGTTCGAGAACATGACACAAACAGAGCCCAGGATGCTCCTCAGGCAGTGCTGCTGGCACTGCCTCACATCTCCATTCACAGACCAGATTTCTCACCCACAGAGATACAAACTCATTTCCTTTTAAATACTTCTAACCCACATTTCCACCTTCCGAAAAAGCAGCCAAACACACAGCTACAGGTAGGGCAGATTCAGTCTCTCCAGCAGAAGCTGTTCCTCACACAAAAGCACTGAACACTCATCAAAGGCAACTGCAGCCCAGACTTCAGCTGGCCAAGCAGATGACTTGATCTTTAGAAACCGAGGAAGATCCATTTGTCTGTTTTTACTAATCAGCCACTGGTTCAAATGGAGGTACAGCTCGCTGAGCAAGGGAGAAGAAAATTCAGCGCCTCCTCCCCAGCCAGATGCCCCAATCACCAGGCAGCGCGGTGAGAACGTGTCTCACTCTGTGAGACCTTTATTTGCTTTGAAGAGAAACAAGTTCAACATGAGTAGAGAGTGTGTCCCACCAGAGCTGCCCACTGCTGGGCACAGGGCACTTACCGAGACGCGGGATGTGCAGCACCAGCCCGTGTCAAGGGAAGGGTGGGAGGGCTGAGCTCAGCTCGCCAGGCAGCTGCCAGGGAAGGGAAGAGCAGCAGCAGGGCAGCTCTGAGCAGCAGCAGCAGCAGCAGGGCAGCTCTGAGCAGCAGCAGCAGCAGCAGGGCAGCTCACGTCAGCTCTGCTCAGGCCTCCTCAGCCAGGTCCCCCGTGGGACTCGGGCAAAGGACGGGCGCGTACGCAGCTCTTGTGTGAGAATGAGACGTGGAGCGACTCTGACAGGGCTCAGCAAAGGCTCCTCTACAGCTGAGGGGAGATCTTCAAATGAAAATACAGCAGCTTGTTATACAGAGCTTTCACAAACTAAGGCAAGAGCAGTCCGCTGTGGATTTAATCCACAAACCTTAGAATTCAATTGATTTTTTAATCACTAAATTAAAGAGTCCTTGATATTGACATGCTCTTAATGTTGACTGCAGAGGTCATGGTATTTTCCCTTTTTTTCCCCCCCTCTTCTCTTAAACAATCTCCATTATAACGTTCCACTCATGCAGATTAGCTGCTTGTTTGCACTGCATGGATGTAACTTGCTCAAGCCTTCCTTCCCGAGTTGCGCGGTTCTGAGAGCATCCTGACTGGGTCACACAGTCACGTTATCGGTACCAAAACACTCTCTGCAAAGGCTAGAATCTTTCATTCATTTCTCAGCAGCCATCATCTACAAAACTCGCTTCACTAAAGGCTCAGAAAAGGGCTATCCTCACAACAACTTTGCATTATTCAGCGATGACAACTTGAAATTACAATAAATCCTCTCTGCAGAGCAGACTTGCTCATTTCTACATTCCATAATATCTGTCACATGTAAATCTCTTCATATCACATCAAATTCCACACAAAGGAAGGTCTTTAGTGACCATCAGAGATGGCATTTCAATCCAGTTTCCTTCACTGAACATTAATGCCACTGGGAATACCTACAGCCTAGTTTAAATTCCAGAAAAGTTAGCATCAAGAGAAAATCTGGTGACATATTACGCAGACAACGCCTTGCCAGAACACCAACTGGATGCCTCACTTGCCACCTTCTTAAGGAACTAAAGCTGAGAGCCCCTCTCCCTCCCCATGAGCAGCAGCACCGCACGCTGACAGTTCGCTGTTACTCAGTGACGGCCAAAGTTCAGTTGGTCCCCAGGTAAATCTCCCCCCAAGCCAGCACTAGCCCGAACACCCTCAACACTTAACACTCGCCCTTTCCTGCTCAAGTGTTGCTAGCAGAAACCCTGTTAACAGATTTTCAGTTTCCCATATTCTTATGTAAGGCCACTGTGCTTTGTACGTGCCGCTGAAGTTTGCCCTTGCCACAAGCCCGAGGAGCCCAGCTCATGTAACAGGATCAACTTCTCAGAACGGAAGGGCAAACAAAAAAATTGAAGAGAAAGGGAACCTATTTCTAAACAGATGCACATCGACACAATTGCTTCAAGAGACACACTGAAGAATTCCTTACTCCTCAGCAGTACTGTCAGAGAATCTGGACTCGCCTATGTGCCTTAGCTCCCCACCTCTTCCAAATCCCTGAGGTGTTTTTGTTTTGTAAACATCATCTCCACTGTAATGCTTAAACCACATACTTTACACAAGCCTCATATTCTAACATTTTCCAAATAACTTTAAACAAAATACTAGCTCCATTCTGAGACATCAGCAAGAAAGCAGAAGGCTTCTGACAGAAGTTCTGACAGAGTAGCTCAATGCTCCCATGGACACAGACCTTCCTCCTTTCACCAGGACCATGCAGACAGCACACAGACCACTTCCATCTGTCCCATTAAGAGGGGAACAAAAGGTGACCAAACGAAACATGATGCACCCCTGACCAAACCCATCCTGCCAGCCCTTATCCTCTGGGTACTGTGAACATGGCTGTAAGCCAACACAGCCTCAAATAACGACAGCAATAGTCAAGACCAGGACTTAACTTTGAGAAATGTCATGACAGTCAAATTGTTGGAGTTTGGCATTTTGGAGAGAAATGGCCGCGACCTCAAGGCAGGAACACGGTTACTAAGAAACTTTCTCTTGTGGAAACCTTTGCCCATGTGCAGACAGAAGAAAAAGTTCATTAACAAGGCAGGCGGTTCTGGGGAAAGTGATTAATTACAAAAATTATGAATTCAGTGCTAACAACACAAGCTTCAATTTCTGGAATTGCCACAGATGTTTAATGCAGACCAACAGCCAAACACTGTCGATTCAGGAGATTTAAACTGCATTTCCTCACTGGAAGCGAAGACTCTTCTCTGCCACTGTCACAATTTCACACCCTTGTATAAAACCTGAAGGGCTGTTTTCAATGTCCAGCACTACAATACAGCAACAGTGGGCACGAAGAGCAGCGACAGGAAGGGCCGTTAACGCCAGCTCCTTCAGCAGGGACTCCGGGAGGGCAGACGGGCACAGCCCCGGCCCTGCCGTCCCTTCACCCCCGAGCAGGAGCGGAGCAGCGTGAGCTCCACCTTTACCCGAGAGCCCCGCGGTGCACAGCCGCACCCGGGCTCGCCTTTCCTGCTCGCGTTTCTGCAGACACCGCGAACGCGCCGCGCTGGGGCCCGTTTTCCACCATGACGCTCCTCCACCGTCACCCCGGAGCTCCGCCGCGGGGACACCGGGACCGCTCCGCGCCGGAGGCCCCACGGAACCGCGGCTGCAGCCGCGCTGCCGGGAGGGGGGCACCGGGCCCCGCCCGGGCCGGGAGCAGCGGTGGAG
>WBMW01005152.1:372112-382112 GCA_013396635.1 Penelope pileata | reverse complement strand
GGCGGGGGCCTCGGCGGCGCCTCCTCATCACGCTGACAGCCGGAAGGCCGCCCCGCCCCGCCCCCTCTCGCGAGATCCGCCCGCCGCCGCGCGAGAGCCCAACTGCCGCGCCTCGCCCGCCAGGCACGTGACAGCCGCGGGGAGGTGAGAGGGGGCGCGGGGCATTGTGGGAGCCGGCGCGTCCGACCGCACCGAGACGGCGGCGCAGAGCGGCTCCTGCTGCCTCTAGCGCCTCCCTGCGGCAGGAGGTGGCCCCGCGGTGTCTCAGCGCTCCCCGCTAGGTATCTGCTCCTGCTGTTAATTACTATTAACAAACCGACATCTCAAGTGATTTTTCCATCGCAGCATGACAGTCACTACAGGTAAAATCACTAACATGAAGCAAATGTTTTAATATAAAATAAGAACAGACATTTTGCGAGGCCGGGCCTCACGCCCGAGGTAAGATGGGGGATTTTCAGTCACGCCTCAGCCAGTTCCGTGGGGTCGGTTCTGTCACTGCCCGTAGAGATGCAGGCACACAGCACACGTTCCTTTCCGATGGATCAGCCCAATGGAACCCTTCATAGTGGTGTGTGGGAAGTTAAACATTTTGATGCATTTCTGGACGAATATGGCTCAGCCTCAGAACGCGCTCCTCGCCCGCTCTGACTGCGCGGTCTGAGGAAGGCGCACACAAACGGCCCAGGATGGGCTGGGACCTGAAAGTATTGCCACGATCCAACTAATGTGCACTTTAAGTACTGAATAACATCAAATGAGTAACTTAAAAAGCACCTCCTGAAAACAGTTTTTAAAAACGCCTCTGTGGAAGTTTGCAATACACGAAGACGGTGGCACAGCCGATCGCTCCCAGCACAGGCAGTAACACCAAGCTGCACCGCGCGTTGTGCATGCCCAGCCCCTCACACAGCTGGTAAATAAAAGCACAAACAACGGCTGGGTAGAGCTGCGGGGAATGAAAGTAAATTAAACCTGCTAACTGGCATTAAAAATTGTTGTCTTATATTTTAAAAACAGCCAAGTTACGGAGCGCAGATGTGAGACTTCTGAACTTCACAACAGCACTTGTGAAAGCTGAAGGAAAGTGTACCCTCATGTGGTACAGACAGGATCAAGGACTACTGCTTTCTGCTCACTGGAGAAGCTAATGTAAGTACCATTATCTCATAACAACAACCAAACGGATTCTTTATTTGTATCACACTAACTGCAAGAAACATATACCAGTCAAGGACAAGTACAGGATTAAGATTCTGCATTACAGGGCTTCCATTGCTTGTGATGAAACCAAAATGACCTTTGACAAAGTACAAACACAGCTATCCAAACACACACGGTTACTGTTTTACTGTATCACAGAGTATGAGAAGTTCTCTATGTCTAAGTTGTTCTGTTTAAGATATAAAGGATTGCTTTTCAAAATGAACATAGCAAATGTTATTCTATAACAGTGTACAGTTTAAGATTTCACATTAGTATATGTACCTAAGACTTGTAAGAAAACACAGACAAATGTTACAACTCAGCAAACAGGCCTAAAACAGGAGGCATTACTCCTGGAGCAGTCCTTGTACAAAACAGGCGAGATGGCCGTTCTCAGGACCTGTCTTTGATCTCCAGTCACATATGTGTCCTTCTCTCCATTACATGGGAATCTGTAGGACATCCAAGATTTCACTAGATGGGGGCTATTTGTAGAGCCTGGCTCCACGCCCACCCATCTATCAATCATAGTCTATTTCAATTTTTGTAATATTACTCAGGTTTGGTTTTTCGCTGCTGCTCCTTCCGTGGACGGACGTTAGATGCTTTTTCAGAGCAGACTTGTGTTTGAAGTCCATGTCACAACAGTGACACTTGTAGGGCCTGTCA
Organism: Penelope pileata; assembly: GCA_013396635.1. Lineage (NCBI taxonomy): Eukaryota > Metazoa > Chordata > Aves > Galliformes > Cracidae > Penelope > Penelope pileata. Next base: position 380,237 of record WBMW01005152.1, on the reverse strand, counting down.
CCACTGTGGATATTCAAGTGATCCTGTAGTGTACTTTTGGCGGTGAACGTCTTCAGGCACACCATGCACTGGAACGGGCGGATGCCCATGTGCCCCCGGATGTGTCTGTTGAGATTCTTTTTCTGTGTGAACGTTTTACCACACTGCAAACATAAGAAAAGCTTGTGCATTTTTAGATGTCTGAGATAGTTCTCAAGATGCAGAAATCCCCTCGGACACTTTGGACATTGGTTCCGCGATAGATTTCCAGACTCATCCAGACTTTGGAACCCGTTCATCTGGCTGGGAGTCCCCTCCGGATTGTCACCAACAAAAGCCTGAACGTGACTTCCTGACATTTCTATATTTCTGCTTTCAACTGTAGAATTTATCAAGGAGTGCTGGGTTTCTGGAAAATACAAGTTTGTTTTAGAGGAGGTGCAAGGCTGAGGAAAATGATCGTTTTCTACATTAGGTACATTCATAGAATCCATTCGGAAGATGCAGATTTCGTCGTTCTTATATCCTATTTCAACTGTTGATATTTCTGGGGTTCCCGCATCCTTTCTTTCCGAGACCAAGCTCTGGGCTGCAGGCTGTGAGATGTCCTCCTGTTTCACAGAGAACTCTAAATTAACCGGACTATCTTCAGAAATCTCAATTATTTCACAGTCCTTTTCCAAAACATCATCCCTGCTTCTCAGGCCAGTGTCAGAGGAGTGACACTTCTCTGCAGCCTGGCTGCCATTCTCCATGGCAGCATCGATTTCCAGGTATTTTGACAGCGCCTCGGTGCACTTCTCCACGATGTGGACCATCTGCAGGTAGCTGGCGGCGGTCAGGTACTTCAGGAGCTCCTTCCTCTTGACCTCCAGCGCGCCCGTGTAGCAGGAGAGCAGCAGCTTCCTGCCCACCTCGGCGCTCTGCAGGATGGTGATCCGCACCTGCCCGGACTGATTGAGCAGGAACTGATCCCGCATGAAGGTGGAGCAGGCGGCGAAGATCACCTTGTGCCCGTGGAACTCGGTGTCGTTGATGTAAATGGAGACGTCGCAGAAGAGGTTCTGCTGCCGCAGGAGGTTCATCTTCTGCAGCACCGCGTCCCCCTGCTGCTCGAACTGGAAGTGCAGCACCTCCGAGTNTTATTACAGGAGTTGGCACTGCTACAGCGGCGCGGCACGACCCGCCCGGGAGAGGTAGCAACGCAGCGGCCCCGCCGCCCCGTAAGGCGCTCGGGAGGGCGGCGCGGGGCCCCGGGCCGGTGGGAACGCGCAGCGCCGGGCCCGGCCCCCGCCTGCTTTGGTAACGCTCGGGATGAGCCTTCGCCCAGTCTCTGGAGAGGTAGCTGATGCTCGGCCCGTCGGCTGTAGGCCCGCAGGAAAGCGCTCGTTCAGCGAGTGCCGGCAGCCGGCTGTTCGCCTCCTTCTTTCTTGAATACCGCGGCTCACCGCGACCTCCGGCTCCTTTCCGCGGCTCCAGCCGGTCCCGCGTCCCGGTTCTCCTTCCTCGCCTGTACTCCTCGCAGCGGCTCCAGAACCGGACCCACGCAGCCCTTAGTTCCTTCGAGAGGAGTTCAGCGGCGGCGATCAAAGTTTTGCCAAGAAGCCAAGGGAGAAAGACTGACACTTCAACCGTATCAGACATGAACTTGCAAAACATCTTCTGAACGAAAAATGAAGGAAAGACTCATCCCTGATCTCTGCAGGAGGCTGTGCGGCTGCACCACGTTCTGCAGGAACACATGCTACAAAGCCACCACCGCTCAGCGAGGCGGTGAGCCCCAACCTCGGGTAAATCTACGAGTTCTAAGAATCCTATGTCAATAAATAAAATGCCAACATAAAAATCCTAATATATTCAAGGAGTTATTAAAATATTTTTGTAATAGACCAGTTATTTTTAGGATATGCAGGACATTGTACAGCACATCAAGTTGTGAGACTATCCACTTACCAGCAAATAGTATTCTACACATTAACACACAGAGTATGATACCTGCCATAGTCCTCATCTGAATATGCAGCATCAGCAGGCAGCAACAACCACTGGATCTAGTCTTTCACTAACTGGAACACTGCAATGAAGACAACATCTTACATACATGGACAATTAAGTTCGTCTTATCCTATAATCAAGCTGCCTCTGTATATTCTGTTTACAGTAATTCTCACTCCACTTTAATCTAATTCAGGGAAGAGGCAGTGACCAGGTTCTGCTTTTCTAATACCTCTTTTATCCTCTTCACGTCTCTGTTCCATATAGGGGCAAATCTTGCATGAAATCTACCACCAGTGAGTACACTTCATGTTGTGCCATCAGCACACTGCCAGTGCTTCTGGATTCACATAGCTGTCTCCTGCACAACTCTGCACCCTTCTGCCAGGCCAAAAGCACAGATGTAAGCAGTCACCTTTCAGCACAGATGTCTCATTTTGATTGAAGAAGCAGTCTTCTGCATTTCTGCTTTTTCTTTCTTTCTGCCACGGTCTCACCAAACGATAGCAAGCAGCCTTTTCAGTGAACAGCCAGCAGTCTCAGCCTTCAGCACAGGGTGGACAGAAATCTCACACATCTCAAACAAATCATTCTTTTGCTTCTTAGGATAATCCTTTGTCTCTTCGTATCAGCTTCAGGTCACCCACGGTTACTTCAACAAGCTGTATCCTCCTTGCAATAACATTACAGCTTTGAAATTCTGCAAAGAAACTTCCCAGACAGAGCTCGCAATAATGTCAATTTTGCTGTCACTTTTTCTGGCGTTTGTACAGTATTATTCCTTCTTCTGGCAGACGACCATTTTCTCTTTATTGTGTCCATATTCATATATGGTTAGATTTTTCACTAATTACAGCATGTTGACGTGGCTCTTCAATTCTTATTCTCCACATCTATCTTCTTTTTGACATTAGAGCTATAACTTATATCCACATAGTGAGTAACATTATAAAAGTGTTTTAATGACGCAGAAGATTCTGCCCAAAGTCAGAATGCAAGTGTAAGATGCAACTGTCACGGTCTGGTTTAGCTCAAAATGATTCTGAAAGCAGGATACTTAAGAGGATAAACAGTTTTTCTTCCCATGCCTACCTGTTTTCTGCCCCAGGAACCTGAATGTTTTTTTTTTTTTAAAGTTCCAAATAGTTCTATTTTAGGCCTAAGTATATTTGCTACAACTTGAAAGACATAATGCCCTATCTCCGTTTCCATTGCTTACTTCATAGCTGTCCATGTAATCATAGTTCATGTAACAGTCAAGTACAGTAGTTCAAAAACTCAATTGCAAAAACGGATTCACAGAATCACCTTGCTTTCTACTCGAAGGTACGTGGATTTCTGAAAATGGTCTGCAAGATTAACACTTTTACCATTAATCAGTGTAATGTCTGCATAAGGAAATCCTGGTTTCTACATACACATATCTGAAGACCAAGACCAACTTTTGATAATTACATACAAAACATTTTTTGCTCTAACACACCTTTGGTCATACCTGTTTAGCATTTTTAACCATACAACAGCAGCCTCCCCCCATCCCCTCATTCAAACACACAAACAATACTACTTTTAGGTAGGAAGCATAATCTCAGCCTCACGGCAAACCTTGAGGAAAAGAGCTGCATTGGAAGCAAGTTATTCCAAACAGGAACAGCGGTTCTCTAACAAGGATCAGCCACTTGATTATTAGTCTGTGCTACACTTCAGTATAGGAATGCTGTTCTACTGGGAATGGTGTTCTTCAGATGAGAAATTAGTTTCTGTCAGCCTGATTGGGATGTGGGTAATTCCACGGCACTTTTGTGAAGTAATACAGTATAATCCCAGACTCCCAATTACGATGCCATTCCCGCTACATGTGATGTTTAAGGCGGTATACAAGAGGTATTGCTGAGTACAGTCATTAGCTAATAAACTAACCTATGGAAATTGTGCTACCTATACCTCATCTTAGGCTCTGTAAAACGCTAATGGCCATGAATTATGTAGGTCACTTTAAAGAAAAAAAGAAGTGTTGAGTATCCAAGAAATCAAAAAACTTCATGTTGTTAATGCTCTTATGGTAGGTACTTTTTTTTTTTTTCCCACGTTAACTGACACGTGGCCCTTATTAGTTATCAAGGAAAGATATACAAGAGCTAAGGAAAAAAAAAAGCATGGAGTTACTATACATTGCAGCTTTTAAAATAGATTATTTTCACAGTGTCAAAAAGCATTGTTTTTCCACTCCAGCTTTGCTCTAAACCAATCAGGAAAGCAGCAATTGTTGTGGTTACTTGAAACAAAATTTATGAAAGACAGATGATAGCTTCTAGTTTTGAAGTGCTTACCTTGTCTCAATACATACAACGGTAAGTGCCCTTTACTGGTAAGTGCCCTCTAATAGTTCTAGGTATGACAGTTTATGGATAGGTCATACCTGCACTCCAGGTGCTGAGCTCTCGCATTCCAGAGCTGCAACTCTCATTTTGAACAGTCCTATGCAACGATCAACTAGCCCTGCCAAATCATTCAAGGTTTTACCTTTCCGTAATGCATGCCAACATTAAAAACCCTGAGAGCTTTAAGATAGTGTTGATTGGCAGCAGAAGTTTCTTGAAATAGTTTAGAAAGGGCAAGAAAGTGACACAAGAATACTTCATTTCAACTGTAGGGGTCTAGGGGTAAGATCAGAGAAAAATAATTTTAAGAGGTAAGTTTAAAACAGATTAGCACTATATGGAGTGCTTTCAGTGATCCAGTGCTTTAAAAAGTAATAATTGAGTTATCTCACACACTTGTCCTCTTTGCTCTTTCCTCCATCTGCCCAGACACAGAGAAGCCTCTAACTGTACAGCAGATGGCTTACTTGCAGCCCACAGCAACAGTCTTTCAAAAGGTGTTAGTCTTGAGTCTCCTAATCAGAGAGAAATGAAACAATTAACCCCTTAATCCACAGTAGAGACACAGACAGAAACCTGAAGGAAGATTGTTATTCACAGAAAATATCAAGTAAGACTAAGAACAATGGCTGAAGACCTGCCAGGTTTTGCAATCCAACCCTCCATCCATCTGTAGCCTTTCAGAGCATACCACTAGTTTAGGTAAGAGCCCAAGCCAACTCTTTGCTCCTCTCAGTCATGATCCCTACAAAGGGCCGTTTTTAATTGCTCAATTGACGCAGGTACTATCATTTCTTAAACTGAGCACAGCCTGAGGCAGCTTCCCTGCATCCAGTACCTGGCTTCCATCAGCCTGCTGACAGACCTTACTGTCTGTGGCAGCGCTACATGTGAATGAATCGAAGTCCACTGTTATGTCTTGAACATTTCTTTCATTGGCATTGTCAAAGCTATTTTTACCATGTAGCTGCTTAAGATGTTTCCTCAGAACGGGTTTATGCGCAAACACCATGTCACAGTAGTTACATTTATGGGGCTTGTCCCCACTGTGCAGGTTGAGGTGGTCCTGCAAGGAACATTTCTGAGAGAAGGTTTTCCCACAGATCTTACATTGGAAGGGTTTGATGCCTGCATGCACTCTCATGTGCCGGTGGAGATTGCCTTTCTGAGTGAATGTCTTGCCACAGAGTAGACACATGAATAGTTTATGCATCTTTAAGTGATTAGCATAGTTTTCTAGATGCCGAAACACTCTCGTGCACTTTGGACACTGATGGTGCCACTGGAGGCCTTTGTCTATACCGCGGTTGTTCGGCCCAAACATATCCTTAGAGGCCAGGATGATGTTATCGCTGCCAGCGTACGAAAGGGCATAGTTGTGGAGGTGGTTTTGCTCTATTTCACTCGCTCTGTTTTCAACGGTGGAGTTGATTAGAAAGTGTTGAGGCTCTGAGGAATGCAATGCAGTTTGTTCAGAAGAAATAAACTGGTTCTGATCCTTCTTATTCCTAACTTCTGTTACCTCCCCAATGGACTCCACCTTGATGATCTGAATATCACTATCCTCCATGTCCATGCTGTCTTCTGAAGGTTGAATACAAGGTGAATCTTGTTGCAGAGAGTCCTCATCTTCTGGATGTTCCTTCAGCTCAGAGGAGTCACTTTGCTGTTCACACTCCTTGCTCTCCAATGGCTGCTTCGGTTTTATGAACTTCCAGAGCGCCTGCGTACATCGTTCAACGATGTGGCTCATCTGCAGGAAGCTTGCGGCAGTTAAGTAGTTCACCAGCTCCATTTCAGGGAACTCCAGAATGCCACTGTAACAGGATAAAAGCAGCTGCCTCCCCACTTCCGAACTTTGCAGTATAGAGATTTTTACATCTCTGGAGTCATTTAACAAGAACTGATCTCTTAAAAAGGGAGAGCCAGCAGCAAATACAATTTTATGCCCATGAACTTCAATGTCATCTATATGGACCACAACATCACAGAATTTGTTTTCTTCCCTCAGTTTGTTCATTTTCTGTAACATAGAATCGCCATAATTGTCAAACTTGAAGTGAAGAATATCTGATCTTTCTGACATTTTGACACACCTAGAGAAAAACAGCAAGAAAAAAAACAAGTGAGAACTTTTTTTAGTTTCTAGAATGCAAATTAAACAGGTCTAAAGTAAAGTGAGTTTAACGAGACAGAGATTTTTGTCTTCACCAAATACGACAGTCCTTTAGCACTGGGGTTCTTGATTTACTTTCACACTAAAGAGCTTTCATAACACGTGAATTCAAGGTGAGATAGAAGCTGGCACCTGCCAGACATACAAAATCCCCTCTTGTGCCTACTACGTATCACTTTTAAGAGTTACAGAGCAAGAATAATAGTTACAGTTCCTCCAAGACACTCCATGACTTGCAGAAATATTGATATGGGCCAAATTGTCTCACTGGAAGTACCTGGAGGTTCAGCTAAGCTGCCTTTTAGCAGAGGACTACACGAGCTTTCCAGCATCAGCAGCACTGGATCCAAGTGACCGTTCTACATCGCCTTCAAGTTTGTTTGTTTACTTTTGTGGAGGGTGGGCAGGCAGTCTGTCCTGAGTTTTTTTTTAAAAGATCTAAGAAAACTCTTCCCTAGAACCCCTCATTCTGTAAATCACACCTCTGATGCTTTGAATATCTGGGGAATAAAGGAAATCTTGTTTCATGCCTTCCTTGAAAGACCACTCCTCTAGGAACGTTGTCCTCGTTTGACAGTATTTGGAATGAAGAACAATGGATCTTCCATGAGGCAAGGATCAATGTGTTATCGTTCAACAGTTCTCCTCAGAACGTATAAGGCTGCACCAATTTTTGATGAAACGCTTCACATAATCCTGCCCGAGAACTGTGATTGCAGGAAGTGAAGAAATCACGGGAGATGGACTACATGATGCAAGGTTTGGTGAGATAATGTAACAAAACAACCCCAGACTCAGACCTCAAACTATTACAAACACCACACAGAGCTTGGAAGGAAGCTTTGAAGCTTATGGATAAAAGCAGATAGTGCTCCCTTGGGGCATGGAACATTAGCTCGATGTGCACGGCAGGAAATGGAGTCATGCACAGCGCAAACGAGTGAAGGCGCAACACAGGGGCTCCAGGGAGAGTTTTTAGCAGTTATCTGCTGACAGCCAGAGCCGTCACCCTTCCCTGAGCTGGAGCCGTTCGGGGCCCGACCTCCTGCTGCCTGAGTGCACCACCAGTGTGGGACATGTGGGAAGTACAGGAGGAATTCCAAAGTTTCCAGAAATTCAGGACTGAATGCTCAGAGAGCGGCAACATCCATAACCCCCGGAGTGGAGCCCGTCTGGCTGAGCCACCCCGCGCCCAATTTCCGGGGCAAACAAAGACACTTCTATAAGGCACAAGGCTCCAGCAGACACGAACGGCAGCAGCAGGCCAGCACCACGCGTTTCCAGCACATTTCAGCAATTATCAAACTATTTTTCCCCGTGGAAGCGGTGCCCGTGAGCCCGACTGCTCCGCGCGTTATCGGGGACGGAGCTGCAGGGCCGCCCCCAGCAGAGCCCCCGAGGGCCGCAGAGCTGAGCGCTGCCGCTCCGGAACGCTGCGGCCGCCCAAGAGCCGAACGCGGCCCTCTCGGACCCAGCCCGGAGCCGCGCCCCGCCCGCAGCCGGAGGGCGGGCACGTACCTGGCGCGCCGGGCCGCGTCCCCTCGCCGGCACCCGCTGCCGCTGCCCCCGGCTACGGACCTAGAGAGGGGAGGAG
>WBMW01005152.1:342046-371536 GCA_013396635.1 Penelope pileata | reverse complement strand
GAGCGCGCGGTCGGGTTCCCGAGCCTTAGCGGCGCCGGTGGAAGCGGTGACAGTGGCAGCCGTGGGGTCTGGGGGCGAACCGCGTCCGTGTGTGAAGCGCGCGGGGCCGAGCAGCGCTGGGGGCAGCCCGAGGCCATGGGCCGTCCCCTCCTCACGGGGCTTCGGCACATCGCGATGGGACCGCTGAGGTTTCTGTTACTTTGTTAACGAAGTGCCAGACAGCGGGGGGAACCCGCGGGGTTAAGTTACAGAAACACTGTAACTGCTTTGAAGGTCGGGACTGGAAGCGAAAAGGTGAAGGACCTGAACAGCTGCTGCGTGCCCGCAGCCACGGCCACCCAGCAGGGCCCGGGCAACGCTGCTGGGGCTGGGGAGGGCGTGGGGTACAGAGCCTGGAGCTGGGGCTGTGTCCTCTGAACAGCACAGGGATGGTGGCAGCAGCTGGGACTACCGAGGAGCGCTAACAAAGGTTGTGTGGGCTCAGTGCTGTTGGGGCTGCTCCCGGCTTTGCACAGAACAGACACAGATGAAGGCGGCCGCCTGCAATCTGTGCTGCGGAGCATTGGGGGCTGCGGGCTGGGTCCTGATAAATTCCCTCCTTCTATCTGTTGAGGTTCATGGGAACATCTGTGGCTGTTAGAGGCTTTTAAAATTTAGCACTGCAGTTGCTATTTTGTTACCAGTTGCTCCCTTCAGTCATCCCCAGTCTTTATTTTCCCACCCTGTTCCAGGGGTGTTTTCTCGCTCCCTTCCCAGTGCAGAACACCCCTCACTGCCTTTGAGGACGTTTTGCGTGGGGCAGGCAGCGCTGCAGCTGCTTCCTCGAGGAGCGGTGGCTGAAGATCCAACGCAGGGTTATGCAGGCGGAGCACGCGGTGCGTGAGCAGCAAAGGCTCCCGGCGGCCCATCTCCCTCGCGTGGCTTTCTCCCACCGCTGCAGCGAGGTGCAGCTGCCCCTTCCTGCTCGGCAGAGCTCAGCAGAGCTCCTTTCCCATGCATGCCAGAGTGACACCCGTTGTGTTCTTACCATTATTTCTTGTGCTGCTCAGACCAACACCTGGCAGCTGCCTGTCCCCACAGCACGCTGTAGCATTTTCCAGGCGTCCTCCAGGACTCTGTGTGTGTCTGTAAAGCTGTGAACATGCACTACTTGAAAGTGAGAGGGGGAAAAAATCACAGATGTCGAAGCCTGCAAAGAGCTAGAGATCCCAAAGCCAGCTGGCTGATTTGCCACAAAGCAGCTTTGGGAAGGACTTCATAAAGCTTCTGGACTCTGCTGCAGATTCCGCTTTTCACCCCAACTGAGTTGCTGGTAATGAAAACCAGGAAAGTTAAACTTGTGTTTAAATTGAGCGACACTGGGTGGCATTGGCAAGTTCAGGAAGGCAGAAAACAGAAAAGATGTTCTTTTCAGTGAGTGAGTTACATGGAGGCACTCACCTGGTGTCTGCTGCGTGCTGCCTCCTTTCTTTCATGGTTTTTTAACATTGTACTTGGTGGGGGGGTTATTTTTAGGGGGTAGAGGATGTATTCTGCATGCCAAGCTTTTTGACTGTGGTGTTTAAGTACCTTCTTGAATTATCCTATTTGTCAGTAGTTTGAGTCGTGTGACCGTGTCGTCCTTCCCTACCTGGTCCGTTTGTCGGCTGCACTGTGCTTCGTGGAAGGGCTGTAGAACTGCTGCAGAAGTGGAAAAGGAACAGGGTTCCTGGCTTTGCACACTTGTGCTCATGCTTATTCTCACTTCTGCCCTGAAAAGTCCAATCTTAATTATTTTTTGTATTATTTGGTGTTCTTCAGGAATCAGTACTGGGACCAGTACTGTTTAACATCTTTGTCTTTAACACCACTGTGATTCTAAAGGATCTGTTGAAATGACCTTGAACTTTGATGGGTTTGGCTTCCAGTTGCTCGAGCTCTTCGCGTGATGCACGGTGTCTTTGCTGTTTGGTTGACGTTGTCTTAAATAGTGGGAGTGAGGTGGGCTGCTGCAGCTGGCTGCTTGCTTCAGTGATAACCAAGAATTCTCCTTAAAAGATAGTTTGGTTCTTGGACTCACGGTGTGTGACAGCAGCAAGCAGAGGGTGAAGGCGAATTGCGCTGAGAACCAAAATTGTAAACAAAACTGAAAGCAGTGACCCAAGAGCCAGCCATGCTGTGTTTCTAATGTGAGCTTTTTCCAATGGGCTGTTGTGTGAGGAGAGGCCAGGAAACCCATTTAATTACACAGGTAAGCAGAGAAGTTAATCAAAATTTCCTTCTCAGTTCGTGTTTTACCCAGACATTGTGTCTCCCGTGGAGGTGTGAAGACCTTCAGGCAAATCCACTGCTGAGGTGTAGTTCTGTGTCAGGGACTGAGCTATGCTGGATGCGAAAGCTCACGTCTTTCTTGTGTTGAAACAAACCAGTCTCTTTCCTCACAAGGGCTGAGACATAAAACTCGAGGTCTGCTCCTGGCTGGGGTCTGTTCTCCCGACTCCCTGTGCTGCCACAACCCACCTTTGGTTCCTGGGCTGCGGGCAGTGCTGGCCGTCCCCGCGGCCGCTGCTGTCTCCTGCTGGTTCCAGAGGGCCCTGTGCCTGCCCCATGGCATCGCTGGGCTGGGCTCTGCTGTGCACCCTTCTGTGCTGCGTGTGTTAGGAGCCTTGTGAGGAGCTCCTGCCTTTCTGCCGGGGGTTCTGTCCCAGCATTTTCTGTTCAGGTGGAGCGATCCGTGGGGCAATCCGCCTGAAACAGCAGTGTCAAGCACCAGGGAAATAAGTGCGTGGAAAGCAAAGTGTGGGAATATGGAAATTGGGGCTAACTTCAGACAGTACTTTGGTTTTAGTATTTTAAGACAGTGCTTTTACAACTGGGCTTTAATGCAATGAACCTCTGCTGCCGGTTCCAGAGGGGCTGGGTGACAGAGCCTTGCCTGCTGGCGCTCCGTGAATAAACAAAGGCTTCGTACAGTACTCGGCTGCACTGTCCCCTTCCCTGTGCTTTCCTATCTTGTGCAATATCAGTAAGACTTTTGCTCAATGTAAAGTTGGCAAAGTTGGGCTAATCAGGGCCTTCTGCTGTTGCAATTCTGTGTTATGAAAGCACTGCAGGGGTTGGGCTGAGGCAGCAGTGCCCCAGGACCCGGGGTGCTGCCGTGGGAGCCAGCGCGCAGAGACACAGCACGGCTGTTGAAGTTAGCACTGGTGAAAGGCTTTGGGTTGAAAGATTTTGGAATCAGGTGAAATTAATGCTTCAAGACAGGCACACCAAGGCAAGATAAATTGCTGAATGGATCCTTATTGGGGTGATCCTCATGGCTGGTTGTGATCAGAGGCAGCTGCTCTGCCCTGCTGTGCCCTGTGGCAGAGAGAACAGCGGAGGGGCTGGCAGTGTTTGAGGCTGGTTTTCATTCTGTGTTTCAGTACGTTTGATGTTAGTCATTTTCACATTATCTGTAGATGGTGCAGTAAGGAACTTCTTTGGAAATGTTTTAATATGAACATTTGGACAATACCAGCTTTAGAAATGAGCACTGTGCCCTACCTGCAGGGTGTCTGCCCCGAATGTCGGATAGACGCGTGCAGGGGAGGAACCTTGTCAGACTGCCTGTGTTTCTCAGGCAGGAATTTCCACTAGAAGTCAGTGTATCTTAAAATGTTTTTGGAAAAGACATTTACATATCATACGTGCTTTTGAACACGGGAGCCAGTAATGACAGGTGTATGGTTATGACCAGCCCACATCCATTATTCATCGTACGCACCGCTTCTGTTCTCCAGCGTAAGGTTTTTCAGGACCGTGAAGTGACTCCATTGGGAAAGTAATCGGGTTAAAAATAACCCACAGGAAAAAAAAAAGTTGCTGTCATCCTGGCAGATTTTCAAGTCATGTTGGTGGCTGTGGAGAGGGAGAAGGGTATTGATAGAAATAAAAGCAAGCTTTGCTATTTTCAGATGCTTTGTTCTTGGTTCAGAGAGGAATGTGATGAGCTGTGCTGGACGCACCAGGTCGGTGCCTGGCTGCTGGGTTGGGACCGTGCTCCACTGGGAGGAAGGCAGAGCTTGGGCTGAAAGGGGTTTGGGTCTGGGCATCCTGGGAGCCTGCAAAGACTCGAGCCGTTGTGATAAGGGTGTGTTTGGGTTTCTGGGAAATGTAATCAGCGATTTTTATCCTAGCAGTCTGTTTTGAGCCATGGATTCTGAGAATCTGTGCTGTAGAGTTCAAGGTGTGCAGCTGAACTTCACCTTTTGTTCCCTTCTTCAAGTGTCTCTCAGTGCCAGTTCTAGCTTTATAAAATCCTCCCCTGGCTCTCATTCTCAGTACTGATCCAGCCTACGCTGTTCTTCCTGCTTCGTGGAATCTTTTCTTTTATTGTTCCTTACAGTACAGAAGATTCAGCATGGACTCCCGGAGTACTGTCTGTCCCAGGGTTCTAGAGCATCTTGAGGGCGAAGTGCCAGGAGCTGGATCTGGCTCTTTTCTGGGGGCAGGAAATGTGGCTGCAGTGTGCACTGTGCTCCAATAGCTACAGAAATGGTTGGTTTTGTGGGTTTCTTGCGTGAACATAGATGAAGGGAGATGGATTATTTGAAGAAAGGAAATGGGCTGCGTAGTTGTGGCCTTAAGAGGAGTCCCTTGTCACCAGGTGCAGCGGGTGCTACAATACCCATGAAACACTGCAAAAAGATGGATTGACTTCCCACTTGTGAGCTGTGGGAATGATCTCACAGCAGTGTGCTTCTTAGCAAAATCAAGGCAGGACCAGTAGTGTACACGGACAGAAGAGCTGTAGCTTGGTTATGCTGTCAGGTGTTGCTTTTTTTTTTTTTAATTAGTCATCAGGTTTCTGAAAAGAAACGTTTGAACATTTTAGCATGAAGTTTTATATAAGTATTTTTATGATTTTTGTTTTTCAGGAGTTTATAAAATATTTAATCTCATTCATGAGTCGAACTTCCTTTTTAAGTCATGGATGACAAGGCTTCTGTTGGAAAGATCAGTGTCTCTTCAGACTCGGTATCCACTCTTAACAGTGAAGATTTTGTCTTGGTTTCCAGGCAAGGGGATGAAACACCATCTACAAATAATGGTAGTGATGATGAAAAAACAGGACTGAAGGTAAGAATCAATAACCTGAGTTTGTTCTCTATTCTTCTAAATCAAACTAACCAAGAGCTTAAAGAGGGACTTCTTTATTGTGGAAAACTTGACAGAAAGGAGAACTTATCCAAGAACTGATTTTGCCTGCAGCTTCTACATTACTTTGGCTGATGTCAAGGTGATAATTAGGTTTTGATAAGAGTTTTATCCATCACTACCTGTGGGTTGTTTTTTTTTTCCCACTTTACTGAATCCTTAATGAAGTCTTTAGGATGAAACAGACAATGTTAAGAACTTGAAACTGTGATTTCCTCACAGCTTTCAGGCAGGAAGCACTATTGACATACAATTGATTTGAACATATTTGTTAATTCAAATATATATTAAAGTTTTCCCCAATGTGAAATGTTCTCTTTAAGAAACGTAAAAATGTAATTATAACTAACAATGTGACATGAGTCTGAGAATACAAGCCTGTGTGGGTAGGCTTGTGTGAATTGGAGGGGCACTGACATCTTCTCACTTATAAAAGTGCTGTTCTGGAAAGAGATCCTCATCACTTTTTTCTTTTTTTTTTTGGCTACCTAAAGAAAATCTTTCATCCCAATGTGTATTTCACCAACCTTTAAGCAAAGTGACACTAATAATAGGTGGTCACTTGGAATTCTGTCCTTTCAGTCTGTTGAAAACTGCATGTTCCCTTGAGCTTTCCAAGTTACTGTGTTCTCTGTGGGAGATGGAAAGACATATTCCACCATTGCAAGAGACTGAGACCTACAATCACATCCATGTCTTCAAAATAAAGCCTTTAAAGACGATAAGAAGTTGTGTTCCATCTCATGGACTGGGTGTTCCTCTTCTCCTTAGCAACAGTTGGAACAGAGACTTTTTTGAACATTTCTTGATGCCTTTCATCTTGCTTTTACCTCCAATTGCTCTGTTTGCTTTTCTTGCTTGGTTTGAGTCCTGCACAATTCAGGCCGTTACAGTGGCTATTTTCTTTTACAAAGACTTCCAGTTAATTCTGCTTAAGTCTCAAGATCTTCTGTTTATTCTGTCAAAAATGTTCACTTATATTTTATTGCAGTTGCAGAAGTTTGTCTCTTCACCTCATAGATGGACAGTCTGCAAAGAATTGGAATTTCTTGAATAATCAGCTTGATGTTCTGTAAAACCTGCTGAAAGGCTGCAGCCCCGTGCATGGCTGTAACTTCCCACTCGTCTTTGTAGGTGCTGCACGTACCAGCAGCTGTAAATAGTTAGCAATTCCGAGTGGTCTCCATAGTGGTCCTCACCTGGAGAATGCTTACGTGGTAGTGGATGTGGTTTGGCTCACAAAGTCACAGTGCATCCTTTGAGACCCTAGGAGACAGTCATGGTCTACCAGATTTGGCATTCAGTCCTATTATTCTCAAAGAAGGTTTGGAAACAGGAAATGCCTCAGTCTGCAGCACCTCGTGCTGCTCTCAGGGCTGCCTTGTGGTGGCTGTCCTGCTTGGTTAGCATGGCAGGATGTGTCTCGTTTAGTACAACCAAAGCATCCAGGAGACTTGTGTCTGCAGTCATCTTCACAGAGCTTACAGGTGTTTCAGGGAAAAATATCCTTAATCAAATTCAGACTGACTCCTGAAACTTACAGAGATTTTCTTCACGTTTACCTCCAAAGTAGCTCATGAATCACTGGCTGCAGGTGTGCTCTTCCTCTTGGTGAGGAAAGAGGAGCATTAGCAGTGCTGCCTCATAACCAGTGATTGTACAGGAAAGTTGTGCTGTTCCCTGGCTTGGTGCTGAATGTCACAGAGCTTTGCAGTCTTAAAGATAAGCTTCTGTATGAATTTGGTGCCAGGACTGAGCACAATTTCTGAACCAAGTGATTCACCTTGAGCATTTCCATTTGCTGTCGTGTGAGAGTAGGTGCTGCTCCATTACTGGCTGCAACCCGCGTGGTCGATGGCAACGTTACACCCAAGATAAGCAGTCAGCACTCAGTTCAGGTTCTCTTGTACAGGAATTTTCCTATTAACCTCCTTCCTTCTGCTTAAGGATGTAAAAACAGTTAGCAGAGGACATGGAAGACCTTTTAGCTGGTCTTAAGGACAGGAGTTGTTTTCTAGTAATTTTTTACAAAAAAAGGGATGTACTACTCCAGAATACAGCTTTGCTCTTGATGTGTTTTCTTTTTTAGCTTGCAAATAGCCACTCTGTAGACAATTTTCCTGTGTTATTGAGCCATTTATCTGTGTGAAAGGATAAATGGAGTTTTGAAGGCTGGCAGAGGTATGTTAGAAGTACTGTCACAGTGATATCTACAGGCATTAAGCAGCGTGTGGAAACTTAATGTGGCGACAAAATGAGAGCTGAGGCTGTGCATTGCGGAGGAACAAACACGGAGGAGGGTGTTTTAGGGAAGAAGCAATTGCTTTGGTATATACAACTAGGTTAAATTGTAGATGTCAAAACCCATTTGCTATGATGAGCCCACCAAGAAAAGCAGAATACGTTTAGGTTTGCGTTGGAGCAGTATTTTTCTGGTGTTCTGTTTTTTACAAAGGCAGTTTGAAGGTGCAGCAACATTGGCTGAATACAGTCTGAGGATGATGCTGGAAGTCTGGGCTGGTGTTTGCAGGGTGCTGCAGGCTGTCAAATCTGTCAACCAACCCTAAGTCTTTCATGGCGAGTTCTTTGCTGAGTTGGAGTTCTAAGAAGTAGTGCTATGAACTGAGCTAAGGCACTGTGGAAGCCAGCAGCACAGGAGTGAGGAGAAGGCAATGAACTACAGTTCTAATAAATCCTTTGTGGTGTTGCAAAGAAAGTTTTGATGGAGGCTATATGCTATTTAAAAGTTAAGTCAAGTTAGTTTTCAGTGTTGTGAGAAATAGAGAAAATGTCAACTACCCTAAATGGCTTCTGTCCTCCACCCTAGGCAGACCTGTGTGACACTTGGTAGATCCACACTGCTTGTTCTGTGCTGCCCCTGGCTCTGCTGCCTCTCCCTGCCTTTGGGGTTGGCAGCAGAGTTTCAAACAAGTTTACGTCTCATGTTGGCTGTTCCCAGAGTGTGGTGAAGTGGTACAGTTGTGCAAGGCTCTGGCTGAGGTGAAGTTGGCCTTAGTTTGTACTTTAGGACTTCTTTCGTGGGCAGCTGGTTGACTCTTGGCATTAGGAGAACAGCAGAAATCCTCCAGTCCAAAACGTATTTGATGTTGCTTTCTCGGTGTTTTTGGAGGGGAACCTGGCTTGTGAAGGAAGGCTTTCTTGGAGGCATTTTTTAATTACTTTTTAAATTAGGGTTCTGATTTTGCATTTGAGCACATGGAAGTAGGTATTTACTTTGCTTTTCTTTGCATGAAACTTAAACACAAAGGTGGATCCTGGCAGTCCTTCAGAGCTGTGTTCAGTTGCTTGTACGTAACGTTACGCTTTATGTAAATCTCCCCTATCTCTTTCTTTTTTTTGCCTGTTTCCTGTTGCACTGTAAACAACTTGGAGTTCTGTTTTACCTGCTCCTACTACTTTTATGAACTTTTATTTTCAAGATTGCATTTTATAGGGTGGTATCTGGATGTAGTTTATTAATGCAGATTGTTGTACCAAATACAGTAGCTTGGTGTTCAGAGTCCTTTGGCTTGTAATCCCAATGGAATAGAACATTTTTCACCTGCATTTTCTGTGAAGACCATTACAACATTCAGTTTCCTTTGGTTATAAGTTTCTCACCATCCCTCACTTTGAACAAAAGCATATGAGACAGATGCAGGTTTGTGCCAGAATTTTGTCTTCAAGTTCCATACAGTACAGGTCCTGTAAAACAGAAGTTGCTTTAGTATTTTTAACATATAGGCTTTAATGGGGCTGGTAGGACATTCTCATTGATCCTTCATATTTTGTTGCAAAACATACAAGTTGCGTGCAGAACATGTGGCATCTTCCACCCTCATCTTTTCAAGGAATGCCTGCATAAACCTGGCTGATAAATGTGGTAGTTAAAGGGATTATGCCTTTGACCACATGCTTGTGCAAGATTTTTTTCATTGCTTCTATGATGAATCATCTAAAAGAATACTGGCACTGGGAGGAGACCTTCACACCACTTAGGCTGCTGCACTTTCCTCTTGACTTCAGTGAGTACAAGGTCAGGCTGCAGATGAGTATTAGGAAGTAAACCAACACAACTTTTGCTCAGTGTGATGTCATAATCCTATTCCAGATTATTCTCTTCCTTGCTATTTTACCCATGAACAACACGGCATATTTAATTATATTTGGTCCTTCCTATTCTGAGAATTGAAATAGACCACTGTACTGGGTATTTGTGTAGGTTTCTTCTGCCATAAGCTAGTCTTTGTAGCTGGTGACTATAGACTAGGTTTAAAGTAATCTCCTCACTTTTGTCAGTACTAGAAAATTCCTGCTTTCAGCTCCATTTGTTTTCTTGTTAAAGCAGGGAAGATGGAATCTGACCTGGTGAGCATTTGCATGTTGTATTTTCTGTTTATGGTTGTAACTGGGTTACACTTGTTAACTGCTGTTTTGGTTGATCAAAGCAGTCGTATGGGTGACCCTGTGAGGGAGGTGGTGGTTTTGTTTTTTTTTTTTAACTGAACAGTCTTTTTGTGTCCCAACTCTGTTTGTGGCTCTTAGATTGTGGGGAATGGAAGCGAACAGCAGCTGCAGAGGGAGCTGGAAGACGTGCTGATGGATCCACCCATGGAAGATCAGTCGAGTGACCGAGACCATGGAGACGAAGTTAGGACTGATGGTGATGGGGAAGAACCCGTTGTCCTTGAAGCTTCAGCATCTTCTACCATTAACCCAGTGTCGGTGGCAGGACTCCAGAAACCAGAAATGAGTTTGCCAGTGAAACCATCGCAGGGAGGTTAGAAAAAAATGGGGAGTGCCTGATGCTATCTTCTGAAATAGCTTTATCTGGGGAAAGAAAGGAGAGCTTAGGTACAGGGGTGTCCATCTCCCTTTCCCGATTTCTCATTAAAATCACCTAAAATTAGGTGATTTTAGGTTAGATGATACAAGAGCTACTGTATTCTGAACCATTCTCTCCTCTGAAAACACTTGCTATACTGGCCTTGTGCAGAAATATTAAGGTTATTTGCCTGGCTGTATGAAATATTAGTCTGTTTAGCTTGTCTATGTGTCTTACTACTGTAGTGAAAGTTGACACACTCATATTGAGAAGCTCCCTGGGTGAACTGATTGTAGAGTTTAGATGGCAATGTTGTTCTCTGCCAGCAGTAACTTGCTTTCAGGCAGGGTTTTTCTGAAGTATTTTGGCCCAGCTTCTCTTTCTGTAATGTGTTTCTAAGTCAATTTTTACATGCACTGATAATTTATTTACGTATGCCTTGTCTTTCTTCTTACATTCAACTTTGTGTCTTACCCTAGACTGTGGGGATTTGAGCCCTTTTACACCTGTGACTGATGAGGACAGTGTGGTGTTTAGCAAGCTCACCTACTTAGGCTGTGCCTCCGTGAATGCCCCCCGCAGTGAAGTGGAAGCCCTCAGAATGATGTGCATCTTACGAAGCCAGTGCCAGATTTCTCTCGATGTGACTCTGTCAGTGCCTAACGTCTCTGAAGGGACAGTGAGGTACGAAGCTCGTTCAGTTGTACTCTGACTTTGTGTATTTAATATTATTATCTTCTAGCAAAGGAAACAAGTTACCAGTTTATCTGGTAGAAGGCTTGAGCAACTTAGGATTTCTTTTAGTGGGAAAAGTGAATTTTAAGGAGATCTGTGAAAAGTGAGGCTTTGAATGTGTTTATCAAAGGCATTTTATGCCAAAGGGTCAGTATGAAATACTGTGGTGATCCAGGGTGCCCCAACAACCCTGGTGGGAGTGGTGGTTATTGATAAACACTTTGGAAACAGCCTGAAAAGTACTCAGCTTGTAGGGCTGGAAAACTGCTGGTACACGAGGCTTAGCAGGGATGAGGCTATCCGCTGCTGTACAGAGAGTTTCTTTATGATGTACTTTCTCCAGTAGCTGTGAAGTTCTTGAGGCTTGCAAGTTAATAGCTGGCTGAAAGAATTCTTCTAAAACTGCAGGGTTTTTTTTCTCCATTTCTCTTTTAACAGACTTTTAGATCCTCAAACAAACACAGAAATAGCAAATTATCCAATCTATAAAATCCTTTTCTGTGTACGAGGGCATGATGGGACCCCTGAAAGTGATTGTTTTGCATTCACTGAAAGCCACTACAATGCAGAGCTCTTCAGGATTCATGTCTTCCGATGTGAAATCCAAGAGGCTGTAAGTTGAATCTTTTTGTCAAATAATTATGTAAATGTAAGTTATTCCTGAGAAAGAGCAGAGTTTTATCAGGCACTTCAGAAGTAATACAATTCATAACTTTTTGGGTTTTTTATACCCTAAGTTAAGATAATTTTAGAAACCTCAGATAAGAAATGAGAATGCGTGTTGAATGGTTTATCCTTTAAAGAAGTGTAGGAAAAGTTCATTAGACCCTGCAGCTGCAAGCACTTTTACACAGTTATTTCTCACTGCGTTGCTTAGTGAAAATTCAGATAGGGTTTCAGCGCTACATTCTGCACACTTGCATCTTTCTGAACTTTCTTTGGTGCTGTGTAAATGCAGGTGAGCCGAATACTGTACAGCTTTGCCACTGCCTTCCGCCGTTCTGCCAAACAAACTCCGCTCTCAGCCATTGCCACCCCACAGACCCCAGACAGTGATATTTTCACCTTCTCTGTGTCGCTGGAAATCAAAGAAGATGATGGGAAAGGTTATTTCAGGTATAGATTCTTTATTCCTGTGTATACAGCGTCTGTTTCTCTTGTTGAAAAGTGAGTGAACGGAGACTTTGGGTCTACTAGAAGTGATTTTTGTTCTACTAAGTCTGTGCACAGTGCCATTAGATGTTTAATGCAACCATTTATAGTGTTCTGTAATTGCTGCAGTGTATTTCAGTACGGCGTGTCTGCCAAATACTCTGACTTGTTGAGCACGTTGGCTCCCAGCCACAGCTTCAGCTATGTTTCTCTTCTTGGATTTGCATCCAGCTCGAGCTTTATTTATTAAATAAATAAATAATTTTTGTCTAGTAATCCAATATTTATTCAGCACCTTCCATTGTAGACAGTCCAAAGGACTGCTCAAGTGCTAGCAACTGAAAAACGATTAGCTCAGAGCCTGAGCATGACAGACACAGATGGTTCTTGGGCTCAGATGCAGCAGCAGCCGCCAGGATGTGTAGCTGCAGCACGCAGTGGTATGCCAGGTGATGTTCAGTCTTGCTGGCTTGGTACCAGTGTCATCATTGCCACAGTTGTGCAGGTAGTATAAACCATCCCAGCAAAGGAGAATTTTACCTACATTGTGAATCAGGGTTCACCTCCCTTATGAAAGAAAGTGATGTGCTGCTTCTTGTAAGTAATAACGTGCGGTTAAGTAAGATGTGGAATCAGTGTTTAGAAATTTTCTTAATATGCTGCTGGAAGTCTCTCAAGAATAAGCCATGCAGTGTAAACTTCACAATTTATATTTTGAAAACCGAATGTCCTTGCCTTTCACCTGATTATGATAAAATATTAGCATCTAATTATGTTGCCATTTCTTTCATGTCACTGATTGCAGTGTGCACAGAGATCTTGAGTTCTTTAGTATAAGAAGCTGGCTTCACTGAGTGTCTGATGCTGGTTTTAATACATTCAAGGAATACAGATAAATGATGCTCTGAGTATTTTTTTTTTTTTCTCTTTTCTGATAAATAACAGTGCAGTCCCCAAAGACAAGGACAGGCAGTGCTTTAAACTCCGCCAAGGAATCGATAAGAAGATAGTGATTTATGTCCAACAGACAACTAATAAAGAGCTTGCTATTGAGAGGTAATTATATAAATTAAGAAAAAAATCTTTATCTTTCTGATGTTTTGTGCTGTTGCTTTTGAGGCAGCAGCTTACTGACTGACTGTTCTGTGAATACTCTGTTTATGTACTTTAATTCCGTGCCTCGGAGTTGAGTGGAACCGCAGAAGATCTGACTGGTTTGTTCAGCGTGTGTGGTAGGGGGCACAATGCACAGATCTGACTGTTGAATCAGTGGTCATATCTCCTCTGACCTGTTCAAACGCTTTTTATAAAAACATTACTTTCATTTAAAATGAGTAATTTGTCTTAAATACTGAGACTGTAATCAGTGACTGGGTTATTTAATGTAATCTGCTTTCCCTTCTTCCGGGTTGCATCTGAGAATGCTTTTGTACGTACGCTTTGAACCTGCTGCAGTCTGGAATTCCAGAATATGAAGCACCTGTGTAGGGAAGGGGAGAGTTCAGACTTCAAATCTTTAACTTCTTAGAAATAAACCAACAACTTTTGACTACTGACAGAGTTTAGTGCTGCTTGTAAAACAGAGAAAAGATGCGGCTTCTGCCAAACTCCGCAGTCTGGCAAAATGCAGGAACTTCAGGAAGTGTGGTAAACCAGAGGATGAAGCGGAATACACCTCAGTGGGTGGTATATATGCAAAATAGAACCATAAAAGACAGATCCTTGCTCTTCATGTGGAATTTCCTGATTCTTGTCTGTATCAAAGGTTAAATTCTATACAAACATGTCTCAAACCAACCAACTAAACAGAAAAACAACCCAAAAAACTGAAAGAGGAGAAGAATGGAGGCAATGTTGTCCTACCTGCAGGATAGGGAACCCTTGTTAGCAGTGTCTGACAAACAGTTGTCTTTGCAACCAAAGATAATTGAACTTTACTGGCTACTGTAGGCAGGATAAAATCATACTGTAAATATGCTCATGAAATTTTACTTGGCATTTTTAAGATTAGCTTGACGTTGTTTTGGTTGACATGCTTGATACTGTTCTCAAATGTCAAGAGTTGTTGACGTTTGTTCCTGCATTCATGGGCTGCTTGTGATGTATGACAGAATATTTAGATAAGAAATGCTAATGTTTTGTTTTTAAGTAGCAATTTTTGCAGATTAATTTTTTGCCTGGCATTGCAGATGTTTTGGCCTCCTGCTGAGCCGTGGGAAAGATGTTCGGAGTGGTGACATGCACCTTTTAGATCTGGTAAGGATCTTTTATTAACAAAATCCTGGTAATAACTATTATGATTGCTCATGATCTCAGGATAGAGAGGAAAAATGTAGATGCTTAGGCACACTTGTCATGGGTTGATGCTGTAGCTTCTGCTCTGGAGTGTAGCCCTGGGAAACTGGGTTGAATCGCTACCTCTGCTACAGTTGTGATCTGGCATAATGCTCGGGCAAGGGAGCTGCCAGATTGTGCAGTCAGCCCTGACTGTTTCATTTAGGGCCTGGAGTAAGAAACACCGAGCCTTGTTTTTGGAAATGCTGAGTATTCAAGAGCTGTAATTTGAGCATATGAAGTTCTACAGCATGTCTATTGCTGTAAAAATCAAAGCCTAAGCAGCTTCATGTCCAACACAGAATTAGTGGGTACTTTATAAGTCACTTTTCCTTCTATAAAATGATGGTAAAGATCATGTGACTTCACAGGTGTGTTGTGAAAACAAACTTGTTTGATGATTGTGAAGTACATACTTCTTGCAGTAGTGAGTACTCAAAATGGTCCAATACTCCAGGAATAGTTGTACTTTTAGCCAGGCTTTTAATTGCCCAGAAAATAAGGTTGGTAGGAAGAAGGGCACGCTGAACACTAAGGATAAAATATTGACTTGGTTCTTAATAGCTGAACAGCATGTGCTTTATGTGCTGAGTGAAGCTGGATCTCAAGATGTTTCTGAGTAAAATTTACTTTTGTAAGATAGCTGTTTAAGATAGAGTAAAACACAACTAGCACATTAAAACATCATAGTGAAGTAGAGGGATGTTGAGGTGAAACTTCTGCCAAGTTTACATGTTCAGCAGCTTGTTGGATGGTGTTCGGAGGCAATTTGCTCTATTAGAGGCAATGAGCTACATCCCTTAAGTGCATGATTAAAGCTTTATCTGGGTTGCTGTCACCTCCAAAGTGCACTATTGATCTTCAGGTGTCACTACACAGATGTTCATTCTGCATACACATACAGCAGTTATCAGTAATTGGCCTTTTTGTGTTATCAGCAAGGAGTCCAAAGACTGCACGGGAATTCTGTTTTGATTTTCAGGGCTGGTCTCTGTTACAGGACTAGGTAAAACAGACTTTACATGCTTGCCCTCCTCCCACCAGTGTAGGAGCTGTTTTATGCAGCTGAGACTCTTATAGCATAGAGGTTGATTTAATTTAAATAAAGACGGATTAACTTCCTTGTTTCCAGGAGTCAATGGGTAAAAGTTCTGATGGGAAATCGTATGTGATCACTGGGAGCTGGAATCAAAAATCTCCACACTTCCAATTTGTAAATGAAGAAACACCAAAAGGTATGAACCTTGCCAGATTTTACCCCTAGCCAAGGCAGATAATTTATATTGGGGGCATTAAATCAATTCTTCTTTCTTTAAGATGAAAAATACTTTATTCACAGTATAGCAAAACAGAAGTCTAGAAGAAAAGTCGTGTTCAGGAGTAATGCCATGTAAGAATGATGGCCTCAGTAAAATGCTGTGTAGGTGTGGGGACAGGATGCACAGCCCTCGTGCTCTGTTAGCACCAGAAGAGATCTCATGAGGTGACTCCTTTTGGAGCACCATAGCATATAGTCCATTTTCTGAATCTCGCAGCTGAGGGGGTCTTAAACACTGTTAAGTGAGGTGAGGTTTAAGTTTTTCCTAAGTAACTTACTTTTGAAAACAAGTAAAATGTGATTAGGCTAAGTGACGTTAGGCTAAGTGCACTGTGTGACATTTCTCTTACTGTTGCTTTGGGTTTTCTCTCTAGATAAAGTACTGTTCATGACTACTGCTGTGGACTTGGTGATAACTGAGGTCCAGGAGCCTGTTCGGTTCATTCTGGAGACTAAAGTCAGAGTTTGCTCGCCTAACGAGAGATTGTTCTGGCCCTTCAGCAAACGTAGCTCTACTGAAAATTTTTTCCTAAAATTGAAACAGGTAACACTTTTTTTTTAATCTACAGTTTATTTGTGCTTTGGCAGGGTTGTTTTTCAAAGATAATTGTGGTATGGTTGATTATATTGTTTGGAGACTTTGAGAGGTAAGTTTGTGGTGTAATGCTGAATAAATACAAACACATTGAGGGTAAAGAGTTGTAGTTACGAGTGCCTGCCAGCCCATCAGAATTTCACTGTGGTTGTTTCCCCCTGTGATTGCTAAAGCCTTTATTAATGTAACATCTAGATTTCCACATTTTGCTCCTGATTTAAAGAAGTACAATAAATGGTCTTTGATTTATAGACAAGCTAAAATCATGACAGTAGTTGTTGCTGGTTATCTGAACTTCCTGCGAAGAGCTGAGTGTCCTCATTTCAAAGCAAATTTTGTCTTCTTTCATGATGCTGTGAAGTTATACATAGGCTTATGGGTTTTCCAGCCAAACCTCAGAAATAAAAGGAGCAGAGAATTTGTCTGCAATCCAGGGCTGTGCCAAGAGCCTGTTGCACTTGGTCTACGTAGGGCAAGTGTGCAAAATAAGGGGTTAAGGAAGCAAGAAGGCTTTAACATAGTCTGGTGACATGCTGTCTGATATGCCCCGAAATAGATTTTATCATACAAATCAAATATTGTGTTTTTTTTTTTTTTTTAATGAGCAATCATCCACCTGAAATTAAGGGGGAGGAAAAAAAAAAAAGACTTGTGTGAAAGTCTCTTTTCCACTTGTACATAGATTAAGGCAGAGATTTGTACATACTCCAAGTTTCCCCAGGGGGAAAAAGATCCCTAGAACTTGTTAAAAACTTTTACTGTTTCTTCCAAATTATTTTTTTTACCTTATCTACTTAAAAGGAAATTATTATTTCTGTCCAGAATATTCATAATAACAATACAAGGCAATAACTTCAAAATAAGGATGGAAAGTTGGAGATCCAAGTTACTGTAGCAATGATGTACTTGAAGTAGCTGCCTTTCTCCTGCTTTAGAAATTACTGTTCTGAGCTCAAAGTCC
Organism: Penelope pileata; assembly: GCA_013396635.1. Lineage (NCBI taxonomy): Eukaryota > Metazoa > Chordata > Aves > Galliformes > Cracidae > Penelope > Penelope pileata. Next base: position 354,438 of record WBMW01005152.1, on the reverse strand, counting down.
TGGTTAAAGAAATGGAGAGAAATAGAAGCAAACATCATTGTGGATGTATGTGATCTCTCAAGGTTTAATAATTCTGAGTGCAGTTCAGAAAAGCAAGGTTTCTTTGATTTCTTGACAAGTATTTTTTTTTTTTTTTTTTAAAGAAGTTGAGAATGAAATAGGATGCTGTTCTGAGGTAGTTTTACTTTTTTTTTGTTCACTCATCCTGAAGTGGTAGCATATGGTGGCATTATTTCTTGGTAGTAGCAAAGCTGAGGCTTGCTAAGGACTCTTCTTTGCATGTGTCCTATCTTTTACTTAAAACATGAATAAACGTTTTAGGACCTTTCCTTCTAAATTTCCTCCAAAAATTGGTTGACGTGTCTTTTTACTTAGAATATATTTGGGGTGGAGTGTGGAGATGTCAAATTGCTAAGGTTGAGCTATAAATATTTTACGACCTCTCACAGGCACCTTCTCCTCTTGGTAGTTTAAAGGAAGTTTATCTTACTTAGCTAATTCTGTGTCCTTTGTCTTACTAAATTCACAGGCATTGTGCTTTATCTTAGCTAATGCTCTTTTGTCCACAAGCACTGTCAGACTATCCAACTTCCAGTGTTTACTAATGGAAGATTATCAAAATTCATAGTGGAAGCAACAAATATAGAATGTACTGCCTGATAAGCCTGGAGGGGAAACCTGTTTCTATGGAGTCATGATTAGCCTATTAAAAATACAGCTGTGTAGAATTGGCTTATCTCACTTTGGCAGTGTTTCTTTATTCGGAAATGGTGAAAGCAGAGGGATTTTATTTTCTCAGATTACATTTAGTGATTTAGTCATTTTTAGTTTTGGTGCCTTTCTCTTCATTTTAAGTACTCCAAAGAATAAAATGCAGCACAGGGAGCTTACTGTGGAGTATGACTGTGATTATACATTTTATTTCTCTTCAACTTTTCTATTTTCTTTTTTTTACTGCTTTATGACAAAAAATATATATATTTGAAATTCCTGGACTACACTTAAATTTGGGAAATGCTTCACAAGGAAAAAAATTCTCTTTAAAGAAAATGAAGGTATGAAAGCATTGAAAGTTAAGGAGGAAACAGGGCCACGTAATAAACCTGGGAACCCACCAATTTTGTGCCTGTGCTCTCCACAGCAGTGCATGCAGACAGCTGCCTTGGGAGCATTGAATACAGTGCACGTCGTGGGGAAAATAAACACAAACAATTTTTATTAGAATTCTCCAGAAAAATAGAGATATTAGACCTCTTCTGAAAGGTATGAGAGTATGCTTATGGTTTGTTCTATGGCATTAGGGATGCAACATTTGCAGGCTTGTGTGACACATGAAGTGTGCTGCCAGGGTTGAGCGTTATTCACTGCAGAATGCGAGCAGAAATGTTTCTTCCTCGGCTCTCCTGTTCCAAAAAGAAGAGGCAGAGCCTTTATGGAGTAACGTAGAGATCTGTGTGGCTTTTCTTGGTAAAAGGAAATTTTGTTTTTTTCCTAGATAAAGCAGAAGGACAGAAAGAATAACTCAGACACATTATATGAAGTTGTGTGTCTAGAAAGTGAATCAGAGAGAGAGAGAAGAAAAACTACAGCGAGCCCTTCCCTTCGCCTGCCCCAGTCGGGGTCGCAGGGCTCGATGATTCCTTCCCCTCCAGAGGATGATGAAGAGGAAGGTAAGATGTGGATTGCATGCTTTTTTTTTTTTTTAAAAGTATACCTAAGGGTAGCTGGTAAATATTAATTATGAAACGTGTTGAATCCTTTCCAGTCAGAATCTGGCCTACTGATGATGGCATTTTGGTTTTTGTTTCTTTGGTTTTAAATCTTGCCTTAACGCTGTGAGTATTCAGTAACCAGTACCCCCACATTCCTGGATCAGCCTCTCCCTTGTCTGACACTTCTGTGGTTTGTCTGCGCTCCGCTCAGCCCAGGCTTCACAAAGTCTTCCGTGTGATATATTTGGAACAATGTGAAAAGAGGCTGCTAAAAATTTGGGATTATCGTGTAGCTTCTGCCCCTCCCTGAGCAGCTGTGGAAAGATTTGAGAGTGGAAATGAGAAGCTGATCTTTAGAAATGTAAGCAAGCAGCATGTTTTGGTGAAGAGGAAAGTACAGACATCTGTAATGCATAAAACTATACCAGAACCTGCCTCGTCTGAACCTTAGTGCATTTTCAATATCTTTTTATTCTCTTAAGCCAAAATACAGACCAGTTCTGAGCATATAAACACCTGGCGTTATGGTTTTGAGCTGAAATATAGATTACTTCAATTTCTGCTTTTTCTGCTGGTGTTTTATGTGGTCTTGAGTGAATTGTTTCACTTCTGTGCCCTACTTTCCCTTTATTTAAAAAGCAAACCAAACCAAAATTAGTTTGAAATTTAACTCCTTTGCAAAGTGTTATTCATAAACAATCTCCAACCACTGTGCTACTACAGTGGTATTCTTTTCTAGACCAGGAACACACGCATTTTGTTGACAGTAGATATGACTTGCAGCATTGCAAAAGTTTGCTGACAATTTCAGGTATCAGTTGAGGGAGTATTTTTGTTATTACATCTATGCTATTTCCTCAACTAGGCAAAACCAGTGTTGACTTCTGTATCACATAAATGTATTTTTGTATGTGATACCTGCTGTGAGCATTTAACAATATCTGGGAGTACGTCAGTTTAGTATTAGTTTCAAAAAAAATTGCCGTGATTATGCTGATCTGTGCTCCCCCTGCTCAATTTTCTCTCCCAGTTGAAAGGGTTTCATTCAAAAAACTGTTTAATTTAAGCCAGGGATAATATTAAAAAGTACTGGGTTTCAAAGTAGAAGTACAAAACAGTTGAAGTAAAGCACCCTGTGGACTTCCACAGATCTCCAGCAACATGGCAAGCCTGCAGCTGGTCGGTGGAACTACACTGGAGGTTTCCAGTGCTGCCTCAGTGGGACTCCAGCTGGAGTTCCAGTTGTTCAGGGCTTTGTCCTGCTGTGGTTTGACATTATCCAGTGATGGTGTTTACACAGCCTCTCTGGGTCCTTGTGTCCTTGGCCATTCTCATGGTGTTTTTTTTCCCATACTGTTAACCGGAATTTCACATGTTGCAGACTGGTACAGCTAGGAAAGCACTGTTTATATCTGCAGAGGTAGGATAATGTCTCTTGATCTCATAACATCTCCTCTATTCTGGCAGACAATGATGAACCTCTCTTGAGTGGTTCTGGTGATGTTTCCAAAGAGTGTGCAGAAAAAATTCTCGAGACATGGGGAGAGTTGCTGTCCAAATGGTGAGTGGCAAAATCGCATTCTGAACATTAAAATTCTGCCTGTTTGTTCCTTCTGCCTAGATTTTTTTTTTTTTTCATTATTTCCAGAATCCAGTTGAAATTAGTTTGGGTTTAGTCCTCTTTCATCCCCACAACGCCCCATATTCTCTGGCTTTGGGTCTCTTCAGAGAGCATTCCGAGTATTTTCAGTTTTGAGTGCATGTTTAAATTCAGCCTAGAAATCCTCTTATGCTGGTTCCTTAGGTGGTTGTCTCCTACAATGAGCGTGTTACATATATGTAAGCTTTACTGGAATTTTGTTTAAGAAAAATCCAAACTAAGTAATATAAAGAAAATGCAGCTCTTGTTTTGTCTTTGTTTTGCATAGATCACTCCCATTCCTCCTTGCAATTCTGATGTGTTTCACAGCCATTTTTCCTGCAGCTGTCATATCTTAGGAACTGCTGCTTAAGAATATGGGAGATTTGTACTTGGATAGCAAAGATGCCTTTCCTCCCTTCTCTGAAGGAAGATGGCTCTAGAGCCTGCCAAGAGGGAAGTACATGAGTTCTATTTTTTTCTTACAAAATGCCAATTTACAAGAAGAGCATTTCTTAACAGTTAAGTTGCTAATGCAACACCTGTTTTCATTTAGTGCAGGATCTTTTAGTCACCTTGAGGTGGCCTGAGCAGCTTTTAAGAAAGTAATAAATGATGCTAATTATTGAAAAATTTAGTTGGTGGTTTGTTTTTTGGTTTGTTTGTTTTCTGCAAAGGGAGTTGGCAAGCACACCATCATATTGAGCTCAGATATGCTGTGTTTCAGCTCTTGCTTCAGTTGCCTTCTGCTTCTTAATATTATTGAAGAGCAGGATGAGGAGTGTACAGTGACCAAAGGTCTTAACAGGATGTTGGGTCTAAGGAGTAGGACAGCCAAGATTGGATAAGTCGTGCACTTCAGAAGAGGAAAAGTACTGATGTGACCTCTTAGCCAGGCCACACCAGCCTTTAAATTAAGGTTGTCACAACTTAGCGTTATTATTTTCTGCAGTTACTTAGTGCTAATTTAGATAAGTGCTTTATGTCTGGTTTGATTTTGCACTGCTGGTTGGACTAATTTGATAGGAAAGGGCACATCAGAACCTGGCACCTCTGTGAGGAGGGGACGGCTGTGGCAAAACAATACGCCATCTTTTTTTCTTCCGTCTCCTAGACTTGTAGAAGCATCATTAACAGCTGAGCTCTGTGCATTTGCTGCTATGAGAAAGTTCCTTTCAACTTGAGTTTTTTGTAATTCTTCCAAGGGCTGAAAGATAATTAAGCCACCTGACTCCCATTGAAAATGTTTTGGCAGCTCTAAGAGGATATGAAGTGCTTCTTTGCTAATGCTGGCAACAACAGCTTTAATATGTGTTAAAGGGCTTTCCTTCTTAACTAGCAATGAGTATTTGGAAATAATGATCCTTGAGCTTTTAATGTAAGAGGATTGAAAATCATAAAAATCAGAATTCAGGTAGTTCCGTGCTAGGTTTTTAGACTCCTATAATTAGATTTATATAGCAATTAAATGTGTGCTGGTATTTTGTGATTTCTTAATATCATTTGGCTCATATTTTATAACTGGTGAGTCACCATTTTTTAATCTCAAAATAGTTTTGAAAAATCTAGTAAGATGTGGCCACAGCCTTATAGTTCACGGCTGTATTCATTAAAATTACTGTTGGTCTTACTGTGACCTAAAACCTTAATTTAAGAGGCCTTGACAAACCATTCTGTGATTGGAATATTTTGTATAGGAACTATTTTATATAAATATTCACACAAATACGATAAATACATTTATAGTTATGAATGTAGATAGATAAGTGTAACTATTATATAAACATTATCATTATTATAGTTAATTTTGTTTAGAGAAAGCAAAATGAAGGGGGACTTAATGGCTGCAGCTGCTGTGTGAGGTGTGCTGATGTGAACGTCCAGCACGGCTCGTCTCCAGGTTGGAGGCTGCAGTTGGAACACTGTAGGCTGGAGGAAGGCAATATATATATATATCCCAGCCTATATAAAACCATTGTCCATGTATGTTAGACTGTTAAGGAAGGTTGTTGACTCCCAGTTTATTAAAAGAATGCAATCAGTATGACTTAAGTTCAGCTTTTGCCTGGCTTTGTCTACCAGTCCTCCTAATCATTTTACATAGGTTTTTGTTTTTTTGAGTAACTGTAGAAAAATCATAATTTCTTTGATGTAAGGACTCTGTATTATGGATTTTTAATGTATGAGCCACAAATGGACTGTTCAGCTTAACTTTCTGTAACGGCATAAATTAGGTTTAGTTGTTACAGCTTGCAGTGCTGTAATTTATGAGCTGCCAACCAGTCTCACTTGAAGAACACTGTTTAGATGGGACAAGCTTGTGGAACTGTGGGAGCTCCTTAAATGTATGGACGTAGTTAGAAAACCCTGCAAGATTTTTTGATAGGTCTGCTACCTAAAAAGTTACCTGGCCAGCTGTCTGCTCTGGTGTGGGAGGACTAGGGAGCAGTGTTTCCTTTTACCTATCCTCTCTATTCTATTCTATTCTGCCTTTCCTTCTTCCTTCTATCTCTTTTTGGTGTAGTTTGAGCTTTGGATTTTATGCAATGTGGTTCCTGTCCTCCAGTTCTAGTTCTTGCTGTGGACTTTTGGGTTGTTCAGTGTTTTATAACATATGCTGATATTATATTTAAATGCAATAGGAATCAAGGAAATAGTTTGCAAAGTTCTCCATATCTGTTTCTGTCATAAGTTCTCACTTTAGTAAGAATTTCACTTACTCTTACAGCACTTCACAGTCCTGGCATCTGGCTTCTTTGCTGTTGCACATCAGTTGTTCACTTACTCATTTGTTTGTGTTTGGATAATAGTAACAAAGCCTTCCCCCACTCCCAGGCACCTCAATTTGAGCGTGAGGCCGAAGACATTGTCAGCACTGGTGAGGAGCGGTGTCCCCGAGGCGCTGAGAGGAGAAGTGTGGCAGCTGCTGGCAGGGTGTCATAACAACGATCACCTGGTGGAGAAGTACCGCATTCTCATCACTAAGGTACGGTGCTTTCTTCCAGCTTCCCCTATATGTTAATGGGAGGAAACACAGAAACTTCCAGGCTGTAACCTCTTGCTTCAAGGCTGATGAGCATATCTGAATGCAGTGCATCAGCTACTGAGTGTAATCTGGTCCTCCCCCCAGCACAAAACCTAGCATGCAATATTAGTTGTTGCATTATTTCCAGAGTGCTTTTTATCGTGATCCTGTTTGTTACACCGAGATGAGTTCTGAGCTAATTTGTCAAAAATTAATATTCTGTTAATTGCATTCATAATTGACAGATTCAGGAAGCTCATTTCCTTTGCTTGTTTGGATTTTCTGAATGAAAGCTGGATTTTGTTCTGTTGTCTTAATGTTTATGCTACAAATCCAGAGCTGGCTGAAACTGCAGCGGCTTTTTTTCTTTTTTTCCTTTTTTTTTTCTTTTCTTTTTTTTGAGATAGAAAAAACAGCACTTTGGACATTTTGCACTAGAAGCAGTTTTTTAACTTATCTTGAATGCTGACCTCAGTAACATAGCAAAAGAAAAAAAATCAGATACAGACATCATTCAGTGTTTCTGAAAGTTCTGGAGTAACAAAGAGGTCACAGGATGAAACACCTCTTCCTTACCAGAAGATCAGTATGCTGGTTTGGATTTGATCATTATGTTTATAGATAAGTTGTATTTTACTACTTTCATCAAATGTGCATGTTTAGAAGGACTATAGTAGACATTGTTAATGATGCAACTTTAGTACTAAAATAACAGAAACAATTGTTCCCCAGTTAAAAAAGCAAAACTACTGAATCAGCCTCTGTGTGTTTATGTTCTGATGGCACAGATTTTCAGGGAGAAACTGAGTTCCTTATTCTGAGGGCACGAGGGCTTCTGCATTTAAGCCTGGTTTCTGCAGGCATCCTGCAGGAAGGACCCTGCAAGATTCAAACGAAGCACGTTAGATCAGCTAAAAATGTTCTGCCATAAATACTTTCACACTCGCTCGCTGAATGTTGGAGAAACTTGATTTGAATTCCTTAATATTTCTACCTGCATAGTAGAACTGTAACTTACATTTATGGTGCATAGATCACACAAATGTCATGGAGGTTGGGTGCTCCTGCAAGGAGTATGTCAGAGTTACGCCTGCTGTGTTGTTGTAGTTGCCTGGTGAGTGGGCGACTGTCGCTTTTTCTCTGTTTCAATATTTTGGTATCAGAATGGAAATGGTGATCTCTGTGGCACAGTTGATGACACACACTGCAGCTGTCTTTGTGATCTAAAAAGGAATTGTGTAACGTTTGGTTTTTAACTCTGTGAAACCTTTCCACTCACTCACGTTTGGCAGACACAAAGGAAATAACCTGGATCTGATGTGCTGGAAGCATCACAAGAGCCCAGGAGCAGGGGAGGGCTGGCTGGCCCAGCACTGTGGCTGCAGCAGGAGGACTGGTACACCTGCAGGTCATTCAGTGCATAAACTAATTAAGGAATTAAAGAGAATGAGCAGTGAATGACCATTTTTATGCTGCAGTCATTTGAAGTCTGTAGTATACTACCAGCATACTGCAATAACCAGCTCTCACAAATGAAAGTGAATTCTCCTTTAATATGGAAGTGCCACGTTAGACCATTGTGGTGGCTGTTTGCCTTGCTGTGATGTCAATACAACCCACATGAAAGCAGGCCGTGACTCTGTGGAATGGACAGAGAAGATGGTGCTTTTAGAGCAAAATTATCTGGTGAATTCATGGTGCAACTGCGACGTCTTCAATCTGTGGGCAATGGAGTAAGCATAAAAAAGGTCATCAAGAAGGTTATCAGTGGCTGTGTGAATGTACCAGAGGTGAGAATAGGCAAAGAATGAGGAAGTGATTTGGGGGCTGATGTTCAGGACCTGGGAAGATGATGTTTGCAGACCCTTTGTGCTAACAGTGTAATAATGCTGGACTGCATCTTGGCCTTAATTTTTTATTTTCATGCCTTTCATAGATTATCTGATAATTTTGTAATTCTAATGTGATTAATTCTTACTGCTCTGAAACAGCAGCTCAGTTACAGTCCATATGCACCGATGGCAAGGAGCTCTATACTATGTTGCTTTGCTGGCCTCGTAATGCTCCATCATGTTTTGCACATCACTAATGCAAATTCTACTCTGGCAAGGGTGCAGTTATTTGCATTACCACCGACTGAAAATGGTGTGTCTGAGAAAAGCTGCTTTGGCATAGCGTGGAAGCAGGAGGAGCTGATGCAGTGCAAGTAGGAGATGCAGGAAAGCCACTTCGAGTGCTCGTAATCCTGTGCCCCTTCCCTCTGAATGTTGACCTCTATTTCTGTCGCTGCATTTGATTTCTGCCAGACTTTCATGACCCCATGTGGCAGCACGGCCCCAAATTAATAAGGATCTGCACTGACAGCTGCTTCAAAAGCTTCCTGGCCTCTTTCAGTGAATTTTTTCTTGTGAGCAGGATGTTGGATGCAGACTCCCCTTCATTTCTTGTGATGTTTGCTGCTTTTCTGTGGAATTCTGGCCTCTGGTGCTTGGAGAATTGTTTTTAGCTTTCTTTTGCAAATTAACTGCTGCAAGAATAATTTCTTGTTTACTGTTGAAGTGTGGATACCAAGCAATTGAAAGAGAAATGTCTTGCAGTGGGTTTCACCAACAAAGGCAGTATCTAGTTCTCTTCTTGAATCTGTCTCGTGCATAAACACCAGCATAGAAACCACACCTCAACGTGCTGCGCTGTAGGCATTGGGACAGTGTTTAATAATTGATGATTTGCTCTGTATTTCCTTGGTAAGCACTGGCTGGGTTTGTACTCTCTGCTTTTGTTGTTGCGATAGTGTCTAAGTTGCACCAGTGTGGTGCTTCCACAAATTACTTTTGAGAATTTGCACACCATCTGTGTGCAATAATAAAGCTTTTAGCAAACTCCAGATTGCTGCGCTCGTGATGGGGAGTGTGGATGAAAGCCAGCCCAATGAATTAAGGTCATGTCCCTACTGAGGACAGAAGGAAAACTCTAGGTAAAATGATCCTGACAATCCTTTGAGAGGCATCTGTTCCTGATGGGACTTTGGCAGTCGTGGTTATGGCTGTTAATCTTTGGGCCTCAGCCCCTGAGCAGGAGGAGGAGAGAAACGGGGACTCACTCCGGGTGTTAATGGGTACCTGGAGGAAGAACAGTTTGTGTTTGTGACAGTCACAGCTGGATGGAGACGTTGCTGAATGGAAGACTTGGAAAGCTAGCCACACAGGCTGGAAATAAATAGATCATGGTCAAAGCAAAATAGACAGCATCTACTTTTCAGACAAGATTTGTGGCTGATTAATACAGCTGTTGAATCTCTCAGATCAGTGGAGATCTTGCAGTAGATAGATACCTCATAATACCAAAATTCTAAGAACCCAATATTTAAAATATGGAGGAGAAAATAAGAACTTTGGGGTGTAGGTCTGTGTGGGAGGAAGTAAGGTGGAACGACTGAAAAATGAGCAAACAAAAACCAACCCAAACACACACACTCAGACCCACAAAAAAACCCCAAGCATGAGCTGTTGTACCAGATAAATATATTACGAAAAAATCAACATGAGAGGGACGTCTTGTGGGGCTAACTTAAAAAAAAAATAATAATAATAATTAAAAAGAAAAAGAAAAAGAAAAATCCATGGCAGGACGCTGCCCTGGGATGTTACCCCGGGGTTACATTTCTGATAGAAATTCTAGGCCTGGTCAGAGATGGGTTCCTTCCAGTGCTCCTTGGCAGGACTCTTGCTGTTCACTTTCTCATCTTCCCCTTCTTTTGTCTCCGCGAGCAGAGGATTGCAGTACATGAGTTCTACCAAATACACCCTCAGTCTTGGTGCAAATTATACTAATTTTTAATGAAGAAATAGATTGAAATGTCAGTACCATTATTTGACTGAATGGGTTGCTTCATCAGTGGCATAAAATACGGCAGTGCTTTAGCTGTGGGTGGCTAATATTTATTTTCCACGTGTCACAATCAGATTTCCATGTGTTCCTTTAAATTAAGAATAATCTATTTAATTTTCTAGGAGTACAGAGGGCCACAATTGTGTACAATCAATTGAAATGAAGCTTCACATACATCTGTGCAGCGTGGTGTGAAAGAAGTATGACATAGGCTTGCTGTTGGTGTGCCTGAACTTGTGGATCCCTTGTTTGATGAGTTTTGATCATGTGGTGATAAAAGATTAATGATCTTTTGTAAGCAATTGGTCTCCCAAGGGTTCTCGTTGTAACTTGGATTTCTTGAATACTTTTTCATAGTCGTAGATGAGGTTGTATGGTATCATTGTGTGGAGCAGGAGGAATACCTGCAGTACAGAAGTATTTTCAGTGAGTGGTGCTCAGAATCCCAGATCTCAGCCAGCTGAAATACACATTCCCGTGTCTTTTAGGAATGGTTCTTGGTAGAGCGTGACCAGAGAGCTGGTCTCTCTCTCCAGGTAGGTTCATATCCTGCTCAGTCACCTTTTCTAGTTCCAATTTCCAGCCTTCTCAGGCCACCACAGCTCAGCATGCCTCCTGGCTGCTGGGCAGGGAGGCTGGAGAGGATCCACGGCAGGGATCGCTGGTCGGGGCACGCTCATCGGGCGGCAGTGGGTTGGCGTGGGCACGGAGCAGGGTTGTCACCCTGTGCTGAAGGAGAAATGGACTGCCAGCTAAAGGCAAACATGCTCTCTGTTACATAGCTGACAGGTATTTCTGTGTAGGAGTTAAGCTTGGACTGCTAATAAAAATAAAGCATTGAGGGCTTTTTGAGCTAGTGGAACATCTTTTGTTTTGAAATTTGAGCAACCAGACGTTGTTCTGGGCAGTCTCAGGATTTCCAATGCTACCTTATTTTTGTATATCTGAGATATATTTAAAGTTCAATGTGTGCTGTTTTCCTAAGGATGTTTATAATGTGCCTATTCATGCCTGGGGATCCAGAAATACTATGTGAATCAATTGGTATGTAAATCATTTCTGCTTTGGAAAGATAGGAGATCATTTCTCCGGCAGTAATTCAATCATAGCTTGTTTTTTGTATAACACAATACACTTGCCTAAATTTAATTCAAAGTTTATGTTTCCTAGCTACAGTTCTAGTACTTAATTTTCCATGAGTAGAAATGACATAAATTATAACAGAAATGAAGGGCAATAGTAAAGCAATCTTTTTGGGGGAAAGAGGTGGAAAAATAAAATTTTTGTTTTCAGATTTCTGTAGGAGACTGAGTAGCAATCTGCCAAGTCATGGTGTTGTCCAGCTGAGGGGTTTGAGCAGTAACAGTACATGGTGAAGTGGATCTTCTACTTACAGGTTAACTGGAACCGCAGTGTTGCAGTGTGATTGCTTTGAGATCTGTCCCTTTGGCTGTAATCTTTTCCCATTGCGAATCCCACAGTGCGACGAAAGCTTACGTTAATTAAAACCTTGGGTTTCCTTTGGTGTGTGGATATGAGCTTGTGCAGGTGATGGCTGCATGCTCTCATCTTTGACAAAGGACTTTGGTTGCTGCAGAGCCTCGGCCTGGCTCAAAGCAGCTCCTGGCCAGGGCGCAGGGTCCAGGGCACAGGACGAGCATCTGCCTCTGTGGGGATGTGCTTTGCAGCACAGCAAGGGAGTCAGATGCTCTCAGGTGTTTTTCTCTTTGGACAAACGAGGTAGCAGTGTCCTGATAGGGCATCCATGTCCTGCGTGCAGGGAAGAGGCTGCTCTGGTTGAACATGCATGGCGGGATCCGGCAGTGCTGGGCAGCCCTGGCACCTCTGCTCTCCAGAATGTCAGCGGGTGTTGCGCTGTGCGGGGCTGGGTCAGGGGTTGCCGGCTGTGGGCAGTGGCAGCGATGCCCGTGCGCTGCGTGCACCATGTGGGAGGCGATGCATCCCTGAGCAGCACCTGGGTGAGGGCGAGCCGCAGCCCTCACGCCCTTGGTTCCGAGTGTCTCCTAAGCAACACAAACTGCGCCGGGAAAAGGACGCTTGTTTCCCCCCCGAATGAGCGTTTCCCCGAGAGGAATTCCTATAACGAAGCCCGAAGCCGCAGCTCCAC